>JAVSBS010013847.1:38195-54961 GCA_033124195.1 Coracias cyanogaster | reverse complement strand
ATGGCTCCCTCAGTGGCCCTTCACATGGAAGGACACCACTGAGAGAGCTCAGCAAGATACAACCAGCCCCAACAGAAAACACGCCCAAGAGGAAGCTCCTGTAGCTAATCAGCTTCTGGTTAAAGTAGTCCTGGCCTCACCCACCACCCCAGCCAGGACCACCTGGGTGACGGCAGAGCCACAGGTGGGCCGGGCTCTGCCTCTCTGGAACCTGAAGCTAATAGGAAAACCAGAACATTCTGCTAGGTTGTGACTCATTCACAGGTCAACTCCAGCTTGAAGCCACAACTCAGGCCCCAGCACTTCATGTGGGCAATAGACATAAGCATTTGGTTGCCACTGGAGTAGATTGTACTCCTGTCTGCAAGCCAGAGACTTGCTCTTTGCTTGTGTGTAAGTAACAATAAGGTCTAGAGAGTTCTGTAGCTACTGTTCTTACTTTGATAATGGAATGTGATTATGCTTTGCTGTTTTTTTTTTTTTTTTGTCTGCTTTAAGACTTCTAGAATTTGAGAAAATCTTGTCTCTGTTTTCAGTATTTAATTGAATTCCTTTTATATCTGCTTATCTTGAAGATAGAGCTAAAAGTGTGGACAAATACCATTAATTATTTGGGTCTGGAGACTGAAATTGTCTGTTCTGAATTGTGGGATGCCACCACAGACAGCTTCCACAATACAGAATTAGGTGGCCTTTTGAAATGTTCAATGATTTTATTTTTTTTTTTACCCTGCTGAATGGAAAGAGTTGTCTGTTCAGGTATTAATGATGATTCTCAGACTAGTCCTCTATGATTCTCTTTTGTGAAAGAAACAGTAAGTCTACAGTTTTAGCTCCTTCTTAATTGTAAAGAAGATGTAAAAACAACTTTAGACAGCACAGACAGTAATTTCTTTGATATTTAAGGATAGTCATGAACTGCATGTTCAGCCAGGGGTGTAATTTGGTTTCATATGCTGAGACCAAACTCAGTATCAACCTATCTTTAATTATTATCTGCTATCCTAGCAAAAAAAGTTTTAAGGCTTTTAAATTTTTTTTCTTTCCTTTGTGGAACAATGTAGTCAAATGAATTAAGTATCATACAGAAAGAGAGACTGATAAAGAGCATCTCTTATTAAAGATGACTGCTTGTTCTATTTTTCAAAATCTAGTTCTATTGTGTTAATTAGACGAGTCAGAAGGATGAATCAGTCAAAAGTCTTGAGAGACTAACAGTAAGAAATGTTCCTACTGGCTGGTCCTTATTTTTGTTACAGAGGAAAGGCTGGAAAAGCCTAACCCTTAAACAAAAAATAAATACAAAGATAAAAGAATATATTTGCTCTTTGTAATATCCAAAGATTGTCCTAAATTTTGTATCTGAAACAAGAACTGTGGCTTCAGAGTCATACTTCAAACGAAGCTTGCGGAAGCATGCATCCTTCTGTTTTTGTTCTTTTGAGAAAGGTAAACAAGAGACAGATTAATTTTTTTTAATTCCCCCAAACTCATGACCCCTCTGGAAGGCTTATTCATAGCGATGTAAACAGCATTTTCTTATTATTTGGATGTCAGTATATGTAGTTGCAAAAGTCCAGTGAATAGCTTGTGCAGTGGGAGGCCCTGCAGAAGACCTGTGATCCAAAAGGTATTATTACAAGGTGCTTCCCCACCTGGTGGTCTGGATTTCTAGGGAAAGGCTGTATGAGAACTTTCCAGAACTGCTTTTCCAGATTAACCCACCTATGAAGAAAGGATGGCTCTGGCTCTCTGGGAGCTCAGATGTACTGTGAGAACTTTGAACTTCTGAGAAGATTGTAGGAGATGGACTTTTGATAAGCGGAAAGGGAAAAGGGAAGGAGAGTGGGACAGGACTAAGAGAGAACAAAAAAGTAGAAAATTCTGCAAAAGAGGAAGAAAAAAAAAGAAGATTGTATGTGTGTGTTACTCTTTCAGCTCTTGACGTTGCCTGAAGGCAGACTAGACCGAGGCAAAGAACTGGGAAAAATATTGGGATCTCACTTTTACATAACCGCAGTAGTTTACATTTGTGTAGCACTGTAAACTAAGAGATCCCAAATTTCTTTAGAAGTTTACAGAAATCTTTTCAACTCCTAATGCAAAATAATCAGTTTGAAAAATTAGAGTAATTTCAGGCTGCCTGAAAGAAGTGCAGCTGGAACTGCTGATGTGCTATGGACCCTAAATGACAGGACTGAGCAAAGTCTGTAATAAACAGAGTGGGGTTGACTGAAGCATCATCATCTGAGATAGAGTCTAAATGTGTGACAGTAGTTTGCGTAACTGTTCCTACAAGTCACTTAATTGTATCAACTTATTAAATAAGCTTTTGTAATGAAAATACGGAAATGCTGAGGGATGTTCCCAAAGGTTAATTGTGTATCACAGTTGAAAAGCTGAAAAAAACATTTTAAGATGCATTAAAATTTATTTTGCAGTGTGCATATGGGGCCAGGTGACCAGTTGGCATTTTAAACTTTTTTAAAAGATGATGATAAATATTTACAGTGATTGATTGTTATTACAATTTCCTAACTTTTTCATAGCACATTGTGAAAATTTGAACTATGCAGATGCATAGGTTGATATTTGACGTAATAGTTACACTGGAGTGTGTGCTGTTGTAAAGAAATAGTAGTGCTTTTTTTTTTTCTTTACATTAATGTAATCTTTTGATCTAACACAACACAGCAAAATGGAAAGATTAAGGAGGATTCCATTTGGCATCTACAAGTATGTGCAAATATTTGATTTCAGAGCAAGCAAAACTGCCTTACCCTGATGCACCCACTTTCTTTGGGAAAAATAAATTGAGTTGTCAAGAAATTGCAAATCTTATTAAAGGACCAGAAAACCTTGCCTAAAGGTGGATTTGCACTGTTTGTGTGGAGAATATAATGTACTCAGAGAATCGGTAGCAAGTGTTTACTTGCTTGAGGCATTTTTTTAGTAGGAAATGGCCTTGCATTCTATCTTTAAGTCTTAGATTTTTTTTTTTTCAATTATTGGTGTTATTATGTCTTATTTCTGCTCCAAATAAAACAGTTGAGATAATGTTTGTTTTTTTTTTACTGTATAAACAAACAAGGACAGATTTCTGAGGGGAAAAAACAAAACCTTCCGGTTAATATATATAAAAATTACTGAAATGTATTAAAAATAAAAGTATAATTTGAAATAATAAAATGAATCTGTAATTGTATGTATGAGCATGATGCAAAGGTACACCTGAGGAAAATTGGTGACATAGCCACTGATACATCAAAATCTCCCTTTCAAAAAAGTGTTGTCTTTTACTTTTCATTTTTTCTATTTCTATCCAAAAATGGTGGTCACCTTTCCTTGAAGAGCATATTTAGTCACTTTAGATAAAGGATTCAACGTTGTCCATGGCTGACTGCACACATACCAGGCAGGTATTTTTAGCCTCTTTGTGCTGAAAAGACGCAAGTGGAAGTTCCACTTCAGCTGCTTGTGTTGCGTGGAAAACAGGCTTGAGCTGGTGAAGCAAGGCTAACGTGAGGAGTTGGACATTAGCCCTGGTACATAAAATGTCCACTCTTCTAAAGTTCTTCTGAAATGCCTGATAGAATGTGCAGCTGTATAGTAATCTCGGGGGGCTGGCGGGGGGATATAAGTAAATGATAGCCATGTTTGAAATGTGCCAAGAAGATTCAGGTTGATAGATAATACATACCCCAACAGAAGCCAGACTAGTTCACCATCTTGTGGCTTGGCAGCAGTGGGGTAACTTGTCATAACAAAAAAATACTACTGTGTTGAACTACCTGAATTTTTTCAAGCCTTTGTTAAGGACTTGTGTTTGTTGATGCTAATTCATCCATGACACCTCTGAGCTCCACTTTCCTTAACATCTGGAACAATTATCCATAGAGCGGGAGAGAGAACTGTGATACTAAAACGTCTTAGGTGGTTCATTTAAAAAAAAGCACAACAAGCCTCACTTCACCTGCTGTTATCCTGTGTAAATTTTAAGCATATGGACTAGTTTGGGCTGAGTAGAAATCCTTCCATGGTGATTTAACTTTGCTCTCTTGGGAATGCAAAGCACCTCTTGCCAGAGCAATGTGTGAGAGTGAGGAGGTGCTACAGCACATACTAGAAAATGGTGAGACTTGCCTGTAGCAAAACAAAAGCTGGAGAGTCACTTCCTGATCCATAGATACAGTGGTTTCCCAAAGCAGAAGTAAATGGTTTTGCTGACCAGCAGAACCTTTCCAGTCTGATCATAGCTTGTTTCCATTCTCCTGTCTGTGGGGTCCAGTCACATCTTTCCTCTCAGAAGAGGATCTGTGTGAAAATCTCAAGCAAGAATGACAGAGCCATCAATGACATTAATAAGGAAGGAATCTGTGGCGGTCTTCAAGAAAGCATTTGTTAGGGTGTCATACACAAAACTGCCAAGGAAGTCAAGTGCTGGTCAGTCCCACAGTGTCAGAACAAGGCAACTTTTTTTTTTCTTGTACTTGACCCGGCAGACTGCTGGTCAGTAGAGCCAAGTACATTTTCCTTCATGCTCCCCTTAACAGTTCTATTTATTTATTGTCAACACTAAATTATTTTCTTTGTGAATTTTACTGTGTTTGTTCATAGTTCCTATACATGGTAATTCTGTCAGCATCTTCTGGAGGGGGAAAGAAAAAGAAAATAAGTTATAACAGGGAAAAAAAGGTTCATTACATTCTCAAAATTTGATAGTTTTTGCAGAATTATACAGAATCAGACAGAATCACAGAAGATCTGGCTAGAGTTTATGGTGATGTATCACCATGTATGGTGATCTAGGCAATTTGGTGATTCTGTATTTAGTTAAGTTTGACCTAAATCTAACCCATCAAAATATGTATGTATTTTTTGTAAATCTGTGTATCTGCATGTATTTTACAGCATTGGTTTTGGGTGATGAGTACTACTGAACAAGCTTATGCTGAAGGAGAACTCTTTTTCCATCTATTCAGCTTTTCATTGTGGTTACTCTCACTTTTCTGTCAGAATACAGCCCTTGTCTCTTAGGGGTGGGCACCGCATTACCTGCAGAAATCATCAGACGCTCTGAGCAGCTAACAAAAATGGAGGAAAATGTTTTTAAAAAGTGGTTAAAACTGAGGCCAGCAGGGATAGTATTTCCTGTAGCACCCTAATTATTTTTTGTTGCTGTTTGTGGAGCAGCACAAGCTACAGCCTGTGTCACAGCTCATTCCTTTTGTAGTCTAAGGTTGCCAGTAGCTTTATATGGGGGATGGTTGTTCCTGTTCTCACTGCAGTTAGTGGAAGTGACATTGTGCCTCTGCTCATTCATGCAACTAACAAACAAATGTGGCAACTTAGTGTTTAAATTTGAGAGGTTTTATATTGTCACCTGCCCTCTAGGGTATAGTTGCACAATCTGCTGCCTTGAGCTGCAAAGCCAATTTGAAAAACTCTTGGTCTTCCTTTACCAAGACCAGGTGGTTCTTCCACCTGCACTATTTTGCTGTCCACTTCTACCCTTAGAGGAAAGTCATTTTGTGAGCCTGTGTGGTAAAGTGCTCTGAGAAGCCATCCAGGTTATAAATAACTTGACAAACAGGGAAAAGAAGAAAATATTTATCTTGTGAGTCAGTTTCCTGATCCAGTTTCCTACACAACCCCACAGACAGCTCTTTTGGCATAACTGAGGTGCCAGAGCAAGAGCAAGCCCTAGGCTCCTGCAGCTGGCATCTGCTGAAGGAAACATTCCTCAAAGTACGCTCTTATCTGAGATATCTGCTTGCTTTGAAGGAATAGATGAGGCATGTAACTGTTCTCTAGAAGTTTCATTCTTTCCCTGCGGTAGCCTTTGTGTGATCTTTACATAACGTGGCACCTCTTTCAGGGATTTGTTTCCTGTTCTGTTTATACAAGCATCTGTTATCTTGCAGTTGAACATCTAAAGCCCAGGTAGAAGAGTGGGATCCATTCATAGTCTCGTAAGAAAGCCAAATAAAAACATACGTACTGGATAAAACAAATCTTTCTTGTAGGTGTACATAATGTGCTTGCCATATCTTACAAATGGACTGGTGGTTTGAAAGCTAGCTATCCAGAATATGAACAGCAGGACTAAAAGTAAAAATCAGAGGAGAATAATGTGTTGTGGGATTCCTGCCCCCCATTTAAATCACTAAAAATAAACAAGAGATTAAATCCATAGCTATTGGGCCTATTACTGCCGTGTATGTCTGGCTCTCCTAATCAGAGTTTGTAAACTTCCTTGGGTAGCACCCCATGATTCCACTTGGCAGGAGTTTGCAGTGACAAGTATGGTGTTTTTGTCAAACTACATCCAAGTGTAAAAGGAAGCAGCATGAAGGTGAGGAATTTGAAATCTGCAGTGAACCTGTGGATTTTATAACTCCTAAAAAGAATGTGTGAAACTGCAACTTCTGCATCTGAAATCAGTATCTAAAGTCACTATTAACTAGCAGTAAACAGTCTCAGGAGGAGGGGGGGGATTTATTTCTTGAGTGGAAGGCAGTCAGACACCCACAGCACCACCTCTGCCGTTTTTTGTGTTCATCCTATAGTGAGAACAATGAAGGGGGGAGCAGAAGGTGTTATTCCTTGTTTTTCATTCACCTTAGCCGTTATAAATCAGTGTCTTGCAGATCCATCACTTCATCCCACCCCAGATGGCAGGAATGGCCTCCTGCCCATAGGAAGGTTAATAGAGCAGCTATGCCACAAATCTTCTGGCTCTGCAGCTGGGTCGATCCTAAACTGGTCTGGTGTAGTGGCATGGAGTAATGGCAATGAGCATGTGCATCTGGCAGGCACAAGAGGCTGTTAGTTTGAGTAGCCTATGAAAAAATGCTGATGATGGAGAACAAGAAATTTCTTAGTGGGAATTTTGACAAAGGCATATATTTTGTGTTATCGTAGTATCTTGCACTATATAGTTACCAATGCATACCAGTCTGTCAAGGTGGAAAGTAAAACTGAGTGAGCTGGTGGTATTTGCTCTGAAGCATTCCTGTACCTCCAAGACTTATTTGGAAGAACATCTGTTATCTTGAATTTGTCCTGGTTATATTTTAGATATGTGCTTAATATTGCGAGCCTTTTCAGAAAAATCAAGATATAAACTACTTGAGAATGAATTCACTGCAGTCTCAGGATGTTCTAGCCTTTTCTGTGCAGGTCGTCACAGTGTTACAGCTAGATCAGCCCTTGTGCAAATTCTCAGTAAGTACCAATTTTGCTAGAGAACTTTGATAAAAATTACAGTCTGCTCTGGCAGAAGAGAGAGGCATTTGTTTTCTTCTCCAGTCTTTAGTATGTCCTTTGTAGTATGCAGTGCTGAAGTCAGCTTGTGAATCCTGAAAATTGGTATGTAGTTGATGAGAGGTGAAGAGGGAGCATCACTCAAGAAACAAGCATTAGGCTACCTGAGGTGATCATATTGTCTTGTTTTTGCTGATGTCAGGCTAATCATTGTTGGGCTTGAGAACTTATGGCTGTAGAGCAGCAATAAGGCATCAGATAAATGTGTCTGCAGTATATATGAAATATTCCAGACTCCTCCACACCTAGCTTCCTCTCATGTGTATTCTTTTGTAACCGGAAATCTATATTGTCAAGGAAAGACATGCATGGAGTTTGACTTGAGAGTACAAGAAGTTGAGGTGAAAGGTAGGTTCAGGTAGGGTAAGTAGTGGTGGTTTTTGGTTTTCCAGGGAATGGTTTTTTTTTTTTAGCATGAGAGTGAACAGTTCTAATCAGGTAGCTTGTTTGTATGTACTTGATTATGTATGTGTATTGTTTATATAGTCTACATATAGTGTATTTTGTAGGGTTTTTTTAAAGAGTATAAAGTTCTCTCATTTTTAACAAGTATCAGATATCATCCAAGTACTATTCTTTTATATCTGTTACAGCCTTTCCTGTTTCCTGTGCTTATATTTGACATTGGTGAAATAACTTTTTTTTTTTTCTCCCAAGGTCATCAGCTGTATTTTTTTATTGTCTGTTTTGTAATTGTCTATTTCTAACCTCAGAATTTGAAGTGGCCTATTTGGTACCTGATTCTGGATTAATGAATTGCCAGCATCCCTGTTCCTAAGCTAGTTTATTTGCTCATGTATTTTTACCCTGGCACAATATGTCCAATATCTTAATGATTTTTCTTTGCAGTTCCTTGTCAAATACTGCATTAAAATACAGCTATATTATATGTACAGAGTTCTCATTATCTGCTCGGTATGGTTTATTAAAAGCTCAGAAAGAGCTTTCTTTGGGGTTTGTCAGTAGCAGTTTCAGTTTGGTTTGTCAGCCCACGCCAGCAATTATGCTTGCCTCACTAATTGCCAGGACATGCCTTTTCTTTTTCACAAGTTTCTTTTCTCAAACCGAATTTGTGTGGTAATTTTCTACACCCAGTACAATGTATGTTTTTTTTGGTTCAGTATCAAATGGAAGGAGATGCAATTAAGTGAAAGAGCTGGCACACAATGAGTGGTGCAAGCTGCATCTGGGAAATCCTTTCTCTTTCTTCCCCTCCAAATTAATTTGATTACAGAAATTCTGTCTTTTGAAATACTTCCCTGTTCCATGTCCAGAGGAATACAGTGGAGCAGTGATGTTCACTGGAACTACACTGATGACTGTGTAACGAAGTTCCAAACTGTAGTAGTAAACATCAGCACATCCAAGCAAACCACTTGTAATACAACGGATACAGTGTTTCATGGTCTGAAACAGAAGCTTTCTTATTGGAAAGTACCACAGCCCTTACTTAGCAAAAAAACCCCCCAAATTCAATTACCTTGTTTGACAGGGTAATTTTAACTGTGGCATTAAAGTTAATTCTGTTAATGGCTTTCAATTAAGCTTGGCTTGAATATATGTAAAAAAATGGAAGGAGTGGAATGGATTCAATTTATATTATAATCAGTGATTTTGTAGACAAATGCAGATATTACTGGCTAATTCCGTTTATGGATTATACATATGCTCTGCCAAAAGTCAGCAGTTCAAGAACTTATTGTGAGACTTCTTGAAGATTCCTCATAAATTGTGTCTGTTTAAGTCTCTGTAACCCCTTTGTTTATGTATGTCTTTATGCTATAAAGCTTTGTCCTTTAACTGAGGCATCTGTCACCGTTACATTGCTACAAGAGCAATTTTCCTGTTGATGCAGGGCCTACCGTATGTGTGGCCTGTTAATAACAGTAAAGCCAGCTGTGATCTACATGTAGATGTGGAGGGAGGTCTTCTGGAAGAAAATATGATCATATAGTGTGGTGCTTCAAGCCTTTAATTGGTTTTGTGTTAGTGTCACATACTCTCAAATAAAGGCTCTCTGAAGTTAACCAGATGTACCTTGTGCTGTCCTGAGGAAGCCAGCTGTTTTGTTTTCAGTACACGCATCATGATTCTGGTGGGCTACTGGTTGATATTTTGGTTCCCCTTGCGTGAGGCACCACGTTTTGGCCCAGATCCATTTATTCAAGTGCCTTATGCCAACTCACCTTGTTGTTGAATTTCCTTATGTTAGCTACATTTGTGGAGGCAGAGAGGTAAGACTGTAATTGGGCGGTTATTAAGTATTTGTTAATTAAAATTCATAGTCATAGTTAAGATGTCTGTTGGGATAAATGTCACACATTTGTAAGTAAAAAATTGTGTTTGTGTATATTTGTGTTTTGTGTGTATGTATTTGAGATGTAGCATTTGCTTTTTAAATATTAATTTGGTTTTTTAAAGTGCTGCTTTGTGCTTTAATTTATATAAATTGAAGAACTTCTGTATTACTTGGAAAGCTTGACTGGCTCTTGAAACTGAGGACTACTTTTCCTTTTTGTAGAGCCCGTAGGCTTGTCATGTGGTTCCATAAATTTTTGAAAATTAAACTGTGTTTTGTTTTGAGTATATTGGAAGGCTTCCATTAATTTGTGGAGAAAAATAGAGGGATTTTGCATCTGTTGTAGTTGTTGCAGCAGGTGGCATGGTCTGTGTTCTGAAAAATGAAGTACAAGACTGCATGTATTACACAATACTGTAGAGATAATGGCAGCACACAGATAAAGTACATTAAAATGCAGTATAATTGATTCTGTACAGCATAAATTCTGTGAGCTCTTCTTTGGTGGTGGGGAGGGACCTGTTTCTTGTCCCTAGCTGTGTTCTTACTGTGCGTTTGAGGAGCAGGACATTGGCTTTTTACAACTGACTTCACATGATACTGGTTTAAGCACAGTGCTTCAGGAGGTGAATATCCAGTATTTGAAACAGAAACTGGAATCTGCAGTAGTGCTGTGTTTAAGACAGCAGAATGATAGACTGTATTCTCTAGATGCTTTCCTTCTACTTTAAATCACAGCACAATGGTTAGAGTTTGGAAATACAAAATGATCTGGAGGTCAGACTATGATGATGTTCTTGTGCACTTGGAACTTCTGTATCTTGATCAATAGTGCAGCTAGCTGAGAAATCCTTTAGTAGCACTAACTGCTTGTTCTTACCAGGAGGATGAGTGCATACATTAAAAGCTTTCAGGGTAATATACTCTTTTAGAATTGATGTAAAACACCACCCTAGTGTCTGTCATGGTTGCTTGCTTCTCAAGCTCTTCGCAAGGACATGTTTTCTCTGCAGAGACAATTGCTCTCAACTTAGGCAAGAGATTTTAGAGGAGTGTAGAGTCTGAGCCAGCTTGCAATAAAGACAAGCCTGACCGTCACTTCCAAGTGAAAGCTGTGAGATCTGCTTGGGTTTCATGACTTTGTGAATCGTTTCTAGGCATCACAATTTAGTCAGTGAGTAGGAAAGCAGCTGAAATTAGTGGTTGTTTCTGAAAGTATACCAGCATGTCAATCTTGCCCAGTAAAGAAAGACAGATCAGTAGCACAGTTGAGTTTACATATGTGAATCCTTGATCTGGAATTCTGCACATAATTTACCATGCTGTCTTTTTAGGCTCTATTTGGATGGTTTGATTCACTTGTCTAGTGTTTATTAACCTTCTTCTCACTATTCTTCATATTTACTGCTACTTTAACTCATCAGTCTGTTACCATCTGTTGACACAAAGGACAGGACCTACCTGGCTTGGATGGTTCATAATTTAAATATTAATTTTAACAGTTATCCTTTTTCCATAAACTTTACTTCCAAGTGATTTTCACAGAGGTCTTGGCTTTGTTTCGTGAAATATAGATAGCAACCTGTAAACATGTATCAGGGGACATAAATACTATGGAAAAAAGCATGTATGCAGTTTACAAAGTCTGTTCTTATACAATCTTTTTCTTTCTCTTTTCTTACTCGCACGTCTTTTCACTCATTGTTCCAGTTTATTCCTCTAACTTGAGTTGGAGTACTGCTCTGTGGTTTTAGTTTCAAACCTTAAAATGAAATGCCTCTGGAGGCATAAACCCCGTGCACAAATAGGGAATAGGCACTGACCATGTTGCAGAATAGAGAGGTATTTTAAATTGAGTTTCATTCTTGTGGAACTAGGTCATTTTTCTCTAAGACTATCTGGCATAGCTAATAGTGTAAACAAACCATACAACTGTTTTTTTTAATCTTTAAAACCAGAACTTTAGGATGGGTAGCAGGTGATTGTGATATTTTGTGTGGTTTTACACATGGAGTTCTACAACAGGTAAAGCTGAGCTTTTTCTGTGTAGTGGTATCGTTGAATGATGGAGTGACCCAGGCTGGAAGGGACTTCAGGAGATCCCCGGTCCAGCCTCCTGCTCAAAGCTGGGTCAGCTGTATGTTCAGACCAGGTTGCTCAAGGCTTTGTCCTCTTGGGTCTTGAAAACCTCCAAGGACAGCAATTCCACACCATCTTTCTCAGCTCTCTCTAACCCTCTCCTTCTCTCAATACGTATAAATAATTCATTGGAAATTGTTTATTTCTAATGCTTAGTACCCAGGAAAGCAATAAAACAGTTCAGTTCAGAAGTTCATGTAATTCAAGTGACGGTTTTTCCTCACACACTTAGGAGATTTAAGATACTTACATCTCTCTCTTTTTGTTTTTAAACCCACTTTGTTTCCCCCAAAACTGAATACAAGCAAGGACAAAGGAGAACTTCTTGAATACTATGAAGTGTGTGATACTTTTGAAAATCTGTTTTCCCCAGCAGAAGCATAGTAAAGCTGCAATACAAATTTTAAACAGTAGCAATTCAATAACAGCTATTCACATTTCTCTAAGCATTTCTCAGAGTAAATAAAATTATTAAATGAGAATTTATATTAATATTTGCTCTGAAGCAGAGCTAATCTTTGAAGTTAACAGTTTTCCTTCTCAAGTGGTGTTAACAATGAAATACCTAATAGGACTGGGAGGTAAAAATGAGTACTTTTATTTGTCTTCAGACCATTGGTGCATAATGTAGATTACACAAATATAAACATAAATCTTAGTAATCATTAGAACTGAATATGAGATGTTGCATTTGCTTCGAAATCTTCCTGTTAATTTCTCTGTTTCTACACTCACAGTTTTCCATAATGTGAAATAGCTTTTTCTCTCTAGTGGTTTTGCAGTCCCCACTGCCCTTTACATAACAGGCACAACGTAGGCTGTCCTCATGGAGGAAATCTATGTTTGTAATCTTCGATTTCTAAAAATGTTAGATGCTAGTTTTTGTCAGTGAAGAAATAGCATGTTTCAGTGTATGTGTAATTGAAAAGTTTTCTGGAAGGCAGACTGTAAATTTAAAAAAGAACTAATTCATGTGTTAACACAGTGGCCAGGTCCAAAAGGTTGCATTTTTTTAGAGGTGAACCAGAGCTGAAATCTAGCTGTATATATAACCTATATAATTCAAGAGATTTTCTGTCTCTCTAGGTCTTTAGGTTGTTCTACTAGTAAAATGATATCACTTGCAAAATTTTGAATCCTGAAGGAGATCTATTTTTAGGCTTTTTGTATGTGGCTTGGTGGCTGGAACTAGGCTGCTGATCCAGTTTTCCAAAAGGAGCCAAAACCTTTAGAGGTTGTCCATGAATTTTGAAGTCTCTTGCTTTCTTGTGTGTTGATTTTTTTCCTTTCAGCACTTAGTAGTTTGAAGATGTGCATTCTGATAGTTCTGTAGACTAAGTGTCTGCATGGGTGATGCACTTTTCTTGGCAAGGCTGGGATGGTGCTTTGTGCACTCTGGGAAGAACTGGGTGAAGTTTGTTCCTTTTCCTTCAGTTATTTGCGAGGAAAAACTAAGCCAAATTTGTCTCATGCATAATGTTGGAGTATGTGTTTCATGCTGGCTGTTTCATCAAATGCATTCTGTTCCAATGTGTGTATTTTGATTTAATCTTCCAAATGTTTATCTGAAATATGTCATGCAGATCTGCCAGCCGTGCCTTCCAAATACAAAACTCCTCTGTTTTTGATGTTTCATGATTTATTTTTGGAAATGTAACAGTTCTTCCTCCTTTGCTTGAAGATACTTTAAAAATATGTTGGAATTGCCCATTTTCCTCTGAGACTTCAGTCACAGTAAATGTCACTATATGATGGGATGTAGGCAACCTTAGTTTGGGTCTTAGAATAACATTATTTGACATGTGCTTAGACTGTAGGCTGAGAGATTTATGGTAAACTCAGTTGTCTTTTTACTTTGATGAGAGCTTATTGTCCTTACCCAAACTAGCTATGGGCTTAGATTTGCTAAGCATTTGCAGTTCTGTGGGCAAATGACACATATATGGAATGACAGTAGAGGGAGAGTGTGGAAACCAGAAATTGTTCTCTACTGGAGGGCCTGTAAGAGATCAGATCATCAAAAACAGGGGATAATGGTAACATACATTATGTGTGTGCCTGGCAGCTGGAGCCCTGGACACCTCCAGAGTATCTGCCATAACCTATGTTTCCAAAACCAGAGGCAGAAGCATCCTCACAGAACTCTTTCACAGGTAACACAGGTATAGACTATTTACAAGCTGGTATAGAGAAGCAATAAATTAAGTGCTATTGTGCATTTCTTAGTAAGGTCAGTCCTCACACTAGCCAAATACAATGTGAAGGTGTTGTAACATAGGCAAAATACGAATGGAGTGAGTTCCTTCAGTTTATTTACACAGAGGTGCAAGGAACATGTAAGTGCATACACACACAGAAAAATGACACCATTAACACCCAAAGTTGGGTCATTTTGCAAACGTAGCAGACTGATACAAGAGGGACATAGATCTGTTGAATCGGGTCCAGAGGAGGGCCATGAAGATAATCAGAGGGTTGGAACATCTCTCCTGCAAGGACAGACAGAGAGATGAGGTTGTTCAGCATGGACAAGAGAAGGCTCCGGGGACACCTCCTTGTGGCCTACCAGTATCTGAAAGGGGCCTACAGGAAGGCTGGGGAGGGACTTTTTACAAGGGGTTGTAGTGATAGGATGAGGGGCAATGGCTTTAAACTGGAGGAGGGGAGATTTAGATTAGATGTAAGGAAGAAGTTTTTTACTCAGGGGGTGGTAAGTCACTGGAACAGGTTGCCCAGGGAGGTTGTGGATGTCCCAACACTGCATGTGTTCAAGACTAGGTTGGATGGGGCTCTGAGCAGCCTGGTCTAGCAAAAGATGTCCCTGCCCTGGCTCTGGAAATAAAATTTTAAAAAAAGGTATATATTAAAAAGATTAACAAGACATCTTTTGAATACAGCTGCTTTTCTAAGCAGGGAAAGTATTCATCATTCAGTGAACCAGAAACTGCTTCTGATATGTATGGTCCTTTAGATATGCAAGGATGATAGTTACTAGTAGTGGTTTTTAATCATTGGTTGCAGGAGGAAGATAACATTTCCTTATCCACTTTAAATGATCAGGTTGTTAATTTTGGTTTGTGTAGTTCATTTTAAGACACATTTTTCTCTGTAGCAGTAGAAGAGATGATTGCTGCCAAAAGACGCTTTTAGCACCTTAATATACACTGTTTTCAGGTTGTCTTCTGATGAGTAAATTCCATGAGACTTTTCAATTCAGTTTGCCTTGGTCGCAAACAGGTACCGGCTGAACTTGACTTCATAATTCTTTTTTATTATTTTAATACTTTATACTAAGACTAGGCCTTAACACCTGTTACCTCTCATTTCAAAGGTAGTACTATTTCTGCTTTCTAATTTTACTTCGGTTCTAAAATTACATTTTATGTCTTTTAATTGCTCTCTGTTTTGGTAAGCAGTCTTTGTAAAAGGAAAGTCCTTGAAGTAGAGTAACCATAGCTTATTTTGAGGGTTGAATGAGAACTAGAGAATTGGATAATTAGCTGCGTTAGATTACAGTCAGGTACATTTATTCAAAACAAAACTTAAGGGCAAGTGCGTAACTGTGACAGAGTAGACTAATACCAGTGAATGACTGTTAGGGACACCTTTAAAGGCTCTTTTAGCCTGTTTTGCACTGATGAGAAAAGTGAGACTATGAAGCTCCCTTGCAGAATTTGAGCTGCCTGTGACTTTTCTTCAACTTTTCAAAAGCTCTTTTAAAAACTCTTACTAAGCGTCAAGCTAAGCTAACCTGACACCTAGCTGTCTCTGAGAGAGGTGGCCTCACTTGTATTTTTCCTTCTGCTGCTTGAAGATTAACTGGCCAAAACGAACCAGAAGTTCCTAATCCTATGGAAAAGTGTGTTGACAAATCAAATGATATCTACTGCTGGAGGAGACAGTAAAGGATTGATCATTCTGGTGAACATCAGCTGGTACAGGACTTATCCAGGTTGTAGAACAGCCTTCCCTGCAAGCAGTTGTGCATTGTTCTTCTCTAAAACACTAAGTGTAAGACTTATTAGAATATCATGGTAACTGTGTTTGGTCATGTCAGGTCTTAAGTAGTTGGAGCGATGAGATCTAAATATTGCACAGAAACTGGTTAATTCACAGTTGTTGCCAAGATGTTTGAAGGAAATAAACTTCTTAGGTCCATTCATTGCAGGCAGGGTAATTGAATATGGGATGACAGTCTGGTTAGAGGCAAAATTCTTATTTATTTCTTTGAAGAGCATGTGCAAACATCAAGGTTAAGGTTATAACAGTATTGCCATGTTCTCACCTCTTTAATTCCTGGGTCTTTAAACCAAGGTGAAACAAGGAGCAGGTAAAAGTAGAAGCTGAGGTTAATTTTAACTTGGATTAGGCTGAGACAACCCACCATCCTGTCTGCCATTAATGTAAGATTGCTTTGCTTTCTGGTTAGGGATGAACAGAAACCTTTATTAGGTATTGAAAGAAGAGGCTTATTGTGTGAAGACCAGTGGGGACTCTGAGCTGTGAAATGACAGAAATGCAGTGCCTGTAGGCAGAAGGAACTACCTATTGCAGCAAGTACCTCCATCTTGTAATGGCTCAGGGTTTGAAATAAGGGGCTTATCACTTAATGGCTTTCATGAGTGAGAGAAAGTACATGCACAGGGAAAACCTAATGTCTGCCACCATGCACCCAGAGATTTTTTTAATATGTTTGAAGGGGTCGCCTTTGTGATAAAAAGGGCATGAGGAGCGTGCATCATGGTGAAAAACGTGACTGGCAAAGCTTCATTTGTTCAATCCTCCCTCCCCAGCAAATTGCCTGAAAGTGGATCATAAACAGCAATGCGTAGTTACTATTATCTCCCAGTGTGACTCACTGAGCCTTATATAGCAGCTTGTCTTTTGAGGAGAATTCTTACTCAGAGCAAGTAGGATGTGGGAGAAAAAAAAAAAAAAAAAAAAAGTCAGACCATTATGTCACAGTTGCATTAGAATTTCTTTCGTGGCAGATAAAAATGTC
>JAVSBS010013847.1:0-15732 GCA_033124195.1 Coracias cyanogaster | reverse complement strand
AGGCACTGGAACAGGCTGCCCAGGGAGGTGGTGGAGTCACCATCCCTGGAGGTGTTTAAAGAACAAATAGATGCGGCACTTGAGGATATGGTGTGGTGGTTAGAGAGATGCTAGGAGAAAGGTTGGACTTGATGTCCTTTCCAACCATAATGATTCTGTGATTCTGTGCCATTCCTGGGCAAGTGGGCAGAAGGTGCATGGGTGGAGGATGTCCTAGGTGAGGTTGATAAAGGTTGTTAAAGCCCCTAGTAGTGGTCCTTAGAAGTAGTAGTGGTGTGAAACAGGAACTTTGAATGTTTTGAATGCTTTATGAAAAGTTACTGTCCTGTTAGCAGATTGTTCCTCCCCTGATAGGTTGTAAAATGTCATCCTGCTTCTTCTTAATATCCCCTTCTTTACCATCACCAAGATTCACCGTATTATGTGGGATGGCATATGGTCTCATTTTCTTGTTCATCTAAAGGATCTAAATGTGGGCATCACGCTGTGCACTGTTGAGAGATTGAAAAAGTCTTGATATTTGAAACAGATTCCACTAAGAATCAGTTGGTGGGTCTTAACACTCAGTACCTGCCAGGTCTGGAATAAGTCTGGTCATTCCACTACTGATTACAATATGGCACATGGATCAGATAATCTCTGCTGTTCAACAGTCTCCATAAATATGTAGGTTCCTGAGCAAGCTGCTGCTGCTATCTAAATGAAAATAGGCAGTTGTCAATCCTTGATGAAAATGAAGGTGCTAGCTACCTTCTCCCTCTTGAGTGAGGTATACACAGTAAGTTGTAAATGCTGTCCCAACTCGGCAAAGTTTTGCAAGGTTGAACCTTTAAAAAGAGCTGGTACTCCTTAGCATCTTTACGTGCCAAACAGCAAAGGAATTTAAATCTGGTGATCACTTTTAAATTATAGTAAATGCTATTGTATTAGTTGCTGGGTCTGTTACCTAACTGTCTGTGTTGTAGCTAAAGCAGATGGTACCAAGATGACGCAAAGAATTCGAGTGGAGTCTCCTAAAGTGGATGCTGTCTTTGTTGGAACAGGAGACTTGTTTGCTGCTATGCTTCTGGCATGGACGCATAAGCATCCAAACAATTTGAAGGTGAGAGGGAAGTTCCTCATCTCTCTGCAAGTTCAGGCTATGTTTCTTTTTTGTTTTTATTAATCTATGACATTATTAAAAGACTCTCTCCTGTTTTGGCTTTTTTCCCTCACTTCAGAGGAAAAAAATGCAGAATTTCCTTTTGGCCAGAACATTTTAGCTAGTGCAACTTTGAATGGTCCCATTTCAGTTACATGAATTCTGTAATTTTTCCAAATAAGATGATGTTCTCTCTAGAGAGAGAGACTGTGTTCATGTTTGTGATTACATTTTTTACCCTCACTTCACAATAAGCACCAAAAATAATTTATTAGTTCTATTTTTCTGTTTCCTTCCATTAAGCAGAGAGCTCTTGATATGGGTGTATGGTTTCTAATACTAGTTTTCGGATAATTAAGACAGTCTAAAAAATTTTTCACCGAACTCTACATTACATAGTTGTCATCCTGTTTGCATCTTGTCAGTCGTGTTTGCCTCTTAATGACAGTGTTTTAAAAATAATAATATTAAACTAGACAGCTGAAATTTTACTAAAACCTGAATATATTCTGTTAATACAGATGGCATGTGAAAAGACTGTGTCAGCCATGCAGCATGTTCTGCAAAGGACCATTAAGAGTGCAAAAGGTAATTCATTCAGTCCCTTTTCCCTTGTTCTGTCTGGATTTGCAGCAGAAGAAACAGTCAAAGAGCTTTCTGGATTTCCTGGCTAAACGCAACCCTCAGAACAAAAGGAGCCAGAGAATTTACAGAATGAGAGCTTGGTAGTGTGTGTTCCTTACTGTGTTGTCCAAGCCTGTTTTTGACAATACCCGACAGTAGATGTCACTGCTCAGCTTGTAGTGGGACAACAAGTCCTGCTGACTGGGCTGGACTGCATTGCAAAACGGTGGCGGAGGAAATGCAGAGTTGGATGTGCAGGAGAGCTTCTGGTCCAAGTGTAGCTTGGGCACGTTCCCTTTGAGTGCATATGTTTAGTATTGAGAGGGGTTTATCAACTAATAATATACTGTTTGTTTGCTGTATTGGCCATGTAAGGAGCGATTTTTATTTTTTTTTCAGCTTCTCTCCCCTTGGAGTTCCATGTCTTTCAATTCCTGATGAGATCCAGATATGGGATCTGTGGGTTCTCAGAGCATGTCTGTGTCACTTTCTAATTAACAGCAGAGCGGTGTCTCTTTCCTGGAGACAGGTGCTGAACAGGGATGATAAGAAATCACAGTGCTGACCTGAATCTTCCCCTTGGAAGCCTTTAGCAGGGGGTAGTAAAGCAGACTGGGGAGGGGAGGAGAGTGGAAAAAATAGAGGGGTAACAGAAGAATGTAACTTGTTCCTCTTTATACTGTTGTTTTTAATGATATTCTAATGTCACCTTTGTAGAACAAGCTGGAGAAGGAAACAAACCAAACTCAGCCCAGCTGGAACTGAGAATGGTCCAAAGCAAAATGGACATAGAAAACCCAGAGATCATAGTGAAAGCCACCGTGTTATAAAGGCTGTACGTCTCCAATAACGCACAATGTATTGATGTCCTCATTTCTTTCCTGTAAATTGTAATATTTGCCTTAGATCTGTGACAGAAACCTGACTTTCATGAAATAGTGCCCAGCATAGGCAGATATCCACTCTCAAACATATGTGCTGGCCTTGCTCAGTTTTAAAAACCAAACAGTTAGTGTGCATTGAAGCATATTAACCAGGTATCAAAATGGCTGTCAAATTCACTTAGTGTAATTACCCAGGGTAAAAGAGTATAATGTTCCTGCCTTGCCAAAGACTTTAGATGTGAATTGGCTAATAGAATGCTTGACTGACTGGAAAATGAATTTCAAGATGGCATCTAGTGCCAATGGAGCTCGCTCCATGCTCCCTTTTCCTAGAGATATCTGGTTACCTACTCTGGTATTCAGTTTCTCCGCTGCTATGAAACTAAGCAGGGTTAAAAACTACACACAAAGTACTGGTTGTGTGTAGGAGTACTTTGAAGATGTTTGTTCTTTAAGTACTCTGAAGTGACCATGAGGTGTCATCCATGTTTCTGGTAACTGCTCCTGTTTCTTGTCTGTGAACAGCTGCACAGTTTTGGTTTTTGCAGGTACCAGCTGCTTATTTCTAATGTCTGCGGATGCCTGCATGATTTTCTTCCAAAAGCTGCTCCAGAAACATCTTCATTAATAAGAGAATGTCTTTATTCAGTAGCACTGATTAGAATTCTGTAGTTTTACCTCTGAGGCCAGGTTTGGTTCGTTTAGTTTTTTTGCTAAGAGCAAACCTTCTGTATGGCACAAGAGAAAGCAGCTCTTACCTGAAAGCTGGCTACCCTAGTTTGTTCTTCGTGGGAGGATGTAGTCACAGACTACTTAGGGCACTTCCACTTCACAATAGTGAGCACTATTGACAGGCTTATCAACGAAGCAATGTGGTAAAAGTAATTATTTTCAGTTTAGTAAGTTACATGTTGACCAAATGTAGTGGAACACACAAATGAATTTGTTGATAATTTAAGTCTCTGCAGCCTATGCTGATTAGAGATGACAGAAATGTGTTATTATTAATACATCTTTATTTCAAAATTCTGCTTCATAAGGCTTCAAAATGGGATTCTTAATAATTTAAGCATCCCTTACATCACAGCCACGTATTATACCAGTAGGGCAGATATGCTGACAGGTACTGACCACTCATACTTCCATATGATTTCTGTATGGGACAGAGGTTCTTGCATCTCCCAAGATGAGGTCTAGTGTGTTGTTATATCCAAATTCAGTTGATGAGCTTTATTTGTCTCACATAGCCTAGGGAGATGAAAATTGCATTTCTACTTGAAGTGACTTGAAGCAAATTTGCATTAGAGGAAAGGGCCGAGTTTTTCTTGGTTGTCTGAGTCTGCTCAGGAAAGTCACTCTTGCGTATCTCCCAGATACCTTTCCTGCGTCTTCCTCATCAGACCTTCCTAGCAGAGAGCATCAGTTGCAGAGCTTGGGAGTCGCCAGAAGAGTTAGTTTGGAGATTGCTTTGAACACTGAAGTCTTCACTTATCCCACCATTTTTTTGGATTTTCTGGCATTGTAAAAGTTAATTGGTTTCACCTAGTAGAAGCGTAATTTATCCTTAAAGTGGATTTTTAGCTGAATAGATTTTTTTACATAGAGTAAGATTTAATAATTAATACATTTCTGAAATCGCTCATTTTCAGCATCTCTGAAGCAAATGAAGTTTAAGAGGTTAACACATTTTTCAGTAAATGTAAGAGGCGAACTTCAGGCTATCACTCTCAACAACTGATAATTTTATTTCATTTCATGCATTTGGCATTAAATATGAAGAAAAAAGATCATGTGACTTGAGAATTCTAAGGGTGGGGGGTAGCAGAAATGACCTATAAAACATGACTCTACTGCCACAGTTTTTAATAACCACTGCCATGAAATAACTTTCTAGCAATAATAATTTTGTGATGTGAACCATTGCTAAAATTAGCAGTCAGTGACAGAGATGAGCTCACGGCTGACATCCAACATGTAAAAAGATGTGAACTATCCTAACTGTGTGTATAAATACCTAATGGGAAGTGGTGAAGAAGGAGGAGCCAGGTTCTTCTCAGTGGTGCCTAACGAAGGGATAACAGAAAATAAGCACAAAGTGAAATACCAGAAATTCCATTTAAACATGAAAAAAAAAAAAAAAATCACTGTGAGAGTGCTCAAACATTGGCACAGACTGCCCAGAGAGGTTGTGGAGTCTCCATCCTTGAAGATATTAAAAAACTGACTGGACATGGCCCTGTGCAGCCTGCTCTAGGTGGCTCTGCTCTGGCATGGGGGGTGGACTAGGTGATCCCCAGAGGTCCCTTCCAACCCCCTGTGAAGTACAATGAATTGCATTTCTTTGCAGCACTGTATTTTTAAATTGATGCAAATTTTTTTTTTTCTTTCTTCCTGAAATACAAACTTTCAGATAGGGTAGGAAATAACTCAGTATTAATAATTTTCCCCCTTTTTAGATAAGCTCCTTTTCTTGGGCAGTTGTGCCAGGAATATGATTGCCTTTTTTCAGATAGTTGCTTTTGGCAAAGATATTTAAATACTGTAGCCAGTGAGGCATTTCAACAGTTGAACACAAAAGGATTTTAACTATTTCCAGCACTGATTAAAGAAGTGTTGCATGCCATACTCCAAACATAACGATGAGTTTCTTAATCTTTTAAAATGAGACTATTTCATATGGAAGCATATAATCTCTACCATCCTCTTGGGAAGATGAGATCAACATACTGAACTTCCCTGCCTGTACACATCATAGTCAACTTTATGGTGTTACACTTACCCAGCTCTATCCAATGTTGCAGCTTCTCTGGGTCATATACAAAAATCTTCAGTGGCCAAGCTTTGAGACCCCTACTGTGTCCCTCAAATTGCCAAGAATTAGATTAATCCCAGGAGCAGTCCCATGCAGTAAATGACATTTGATTTCTACAGTCCCATGACTCCAGCACAGACCTTAGCTGGGTCTGGAAACAGCTCGTGGTGCACTATCTCCTATGCCCAGGGCTGTGGATTGCCCGGCAGCCCCTGCACCAGCATTAGCTTCATTGCCAGCCATGTAAGACGACCTGGCTTGGGAGCTGCGTGGGGCCCAATGGAAAACCATATGGTGAACCACTAGTGCGGTGCAAAATATAGGTTCTTCAGTTCTTCACATCAGGGGATCAGTAGGAGAGCGAAGTTAAAAATTGGCCTTTTAATATTTTTTTTCTTTTTTTTTTAAAACAACAATAAGTATGCACTGTCAAAACGTGCTGTCAGAGAAACCCTACCTGTTGTAAGCATGTGCTACGGAAAAGCCCTTTTAGTAAGTGTGAGACAGCACCAATTTTTTGCCACTAAAAAAAAAGGATTTTCACAAGGGAATTGAGAGAAAGACAAGGGCTGTTTTTCTCTGAAATAAAGAACCTTGGAATTTAGGAAACTTACAGCTAGCTTGCATGCAAGGTTTTCCCTGTAAACCGTAATGAACCATTCTCTTGTCATAAAAGGGAAAGCGTTATGTTTGTTGGAGCAGATTATACTTGTCAGGTGTGATCTTTTCTCACTGCTTCAAAGAATGGATCTGTTCAGTAACTCACACCTTCCTTAGAATCTGTGACGTATCCATATTTTTTTAAAAGAAAAGATAATTGTACTGATGTGCTCATTTCGCAAAAGTTTGTATTTTGCAGTAGCTGGATTCTGTAGCAATGAGCTGCTAGCTTCTTCTGCTTAAGTCCCTGGGAGTTGCTCACGTCCTATCTGTTTTAAACTCCCACTGACCTGGTCTAAATTATTAGGTCAGGCTTATGTCTTTAGTGAAGAATTGGGCTTAATGTCTCTTGCTAGAAATAAACATCAGAAATTATCTGTAAATATATTCTGTACCTAATGTTTTTACTCATAACAGGCTAACAGGTGTTTTGAAATGTCAAGGTATACATCCTTCATACTTGCATTTTTATTTGTTCAGTTACACAGTGCTTTTTCATGATGTTTGCAGAACAGAATTCAAAGACACACCACAATTCTGTCCAGTCTTTTATTCCCTCCTCTCCTCCTGCATATAATATCTGTATCTGTTTCTGATTTCCTGCTGTCTTTCTGGTGCATCTGGAAAGTGTCTCAGTATTAGACATCTGCCCACTATTTATTTAAGAGCTTAGAGGAGACCCTTCAGGGCTGTCTGATCCACTTGCAGATCCTTAGGTAAAGAAAAACGGTTAGTCTAAACTAGTTTAGGTCCCCAATGATTGCAGAAGAACAAGCACTTTAGCCCAGCGAGTGGAGTCAAACTAATGGATAATCTTCCATGACCGTCCTAACAGCATGAAAGGTGTCTGTACCCCACCAGTCCAGCATTCACCAGCTAGGGGCTGCAGACTTCACTGCCATGTGTACTCCCATGTGTACATGTGAAGTTCACAATGAAGGACGCTTCTAACGCTGAAGTACACGTACGCATGGGAGCAGTGAATGCTTTGTGTTCGTGTCCAGTCGACTTCCCCACCATTCTTTCTCCTCATTTACTGCAAGTAATTTGTGTTGGATCCCTTTTTTCTGGGATGAACTCTGCAGTGTATGTGGTCAGCCATTTTGATTACTGGAAGTGCACTCATTTGCAGAGCTGTCATGCAGGAGAGACCAAAAGTTGTTTACAAACAGTCTATTCTGGGCCCAGATTAGTCTCTACATGCTTAAAATTCCCGCATACCTCTTTGGGACACATGTAAAGACATTGTGCTGAAGTCAATGCTATTCACACTCGGTATAAACATTTAAGAAATCTGCAGTATGAATTGTTAACATTAATATTTGTTTGCTGATTTTTTTTTTATCATAAGCAGGAGAAATCTGTAATCAATGTGCTACACAAAAGAATCGGACACCAAGGTTCCAGCTACTCGTACTGCCTTTTTGAGTATCTTAACTGTGTCTTGATTGAACGGTGTTAATTTGTTGCCTGAGACTGTTACGGTGATTGTATTGATTTATTTTATTTTGAAATATGTGGCGAGGAAGATTGTAATAAAAGCATCTACGTTTAATATACTCTGCACACACAAATTGTTAGATCCTATTTTTGAATATGTTAATCAATTCAGAATTAAACAGAACCATAACAGTTTGATAGTCTTGCTGAATAAAGTGGATGTCATTAAAAGTTTCCTTAGTTATGTGCTAGTATAGAGAAAGGGTAGTTAATGGAAGAGCACACATTTATAAGATTGTAAGATGGTAGGTATGTGGAGTGAGTAACTTCCCTGATGTCTTATTTACCTTCTTTTTAAAGAACTTTCATGGGAAGACAACTGCTGGCATTCTGCACTGCTCTCTTGTACGCCTCTTACTTGCACACGTAGGACCTCTCTGTGTTGTGCTCTTTATTCCTGAATACAAGATGAGAAGAGGAGCTTGGAATATGCAGCAGAACTCATTTAGAGGTCTTCTTTTCTTGCACAGCATTTAGCTGCGCTTCCCTTCACAGAGTTTTTATTTTACTGTGTAAGTTAGAGCATAAAGGACTACAGAGTAAGAAACATTTGTTCTTGCGTGTCAGAGCAGGTGCTTCTGTCAGCACTGTCTCTGCCACGGCAGTGTTTTGCAAGAGGGAAGAGAGCAGGTATCCAGTTTAATGAGAGCACTGGTTATTAGAGAAGGTGCTACGTCATTATGCTTATGCCCACTGGAGAAGTTTGGCTTATACTAAAAGAAAACCACCTCTCTTGAGTAAAGCTTCTTGACCTCTTAAAGAGTACTTTTAGAAGCTGAGACCTAAATGTTACAAACTGTCATTTCTTCTATTCAGAGAGCTGTTCTTCAGGAAAGAATCCTTCTGGTAAGTGAGAGCCTACACTTTCTAAAACACGTGCATTAAAGACACATAACAACCATGGAAACCAAGCTTTGAGATCTTCAATCACAGCCCTGAAAAATAGCTCTTTTAAGTACATGAGTATAACAGCAAGTTGATGCAGGCATGCAGGAGCAGATTTAAGGTAAATCCACGAGCTCTGATCAGAAACTGGTGGAGTGTGCCGTATGCACCCGGCAAAGGGTGTTGAATGCAGAGTGCAAGGGAGCTGCTATTGTCAGCACACTTTTTCAGGAGAGCCTAAGCTAGTTCTCACATTTTCCAGAAAAGAAGAGTGCGGTTTGGCTTTCAGCAGTCTAGGAAAGCTCCTGTCTGCTTCACCAGGAAACCAGTGCCAGGTGACAGCCCTGGCACCCTGAGCCACCAGTTTGGGGCTTTCCCTGCTCCAGCAGCAATGGACCTGGAGGCAAACGGGATGTTCCCAAGTATGCTCCTAAGTAAGCAGGCGTTCCTGACTTAGTGCCTCCTCCTAGTGCAAATAATAGTAATAAATCCACCCTTTGCAGAGCAGTGAATAAGGCAGCACATTATTCAGACAGAGAAAACCAGCAATACGAGAAGGCTGTGCCATATGTCACCACTGAAGTCACACACACTCCTTACCTATTGCCCTTGTGGTTGCGTCGCTATTTAGGAAAATCTGTGTGTAGAAGAGTGTAATATATGTACTCTGTGTGTGCGTGTGTGTGTATGTTGAAGCTTTTATTTGCTATGTGGTGGGGGTGGGAAACGGAATTTGGGGGCTGGCTGTGTAGGCCTTCAGGATGTGAGCAGAAGGTCTTAAAGAATTATATTTTTATAGATTGTGCTCAAGTTTTGGGTCCCAGCCACACACGGCCTTTTCTTCCAGAAAAGTAAAATGGTTTGGAAAGAGAGTCAGGTGGCTGTAATATAGCGGGGATAGTACAGCCCCACCAGCCCTGGACAAACTGAATAACTTAATAAAAGATGCCTTTTTAAGTAATATTTTTTTAGTGCTGAATTGTTAAACAAAGAAATATTTATGAGCAAACTTTCTATGTACTTAAAGTTTGTGTGGTGCTTTGTACTGACTAGGTGGACCTGTTATACGTTTACATATCTTAATGATTGTTGTTGAGGCGTATGTAGTAATTCAATGACTTTCATGCCAGAAAAACAATGAAGTTCTGTGTGATAGCAAATTACTTAATTTCTAATGAAATTATAGGCTTTTGTAGTGTTTGTGTAATTTTCTGGTTGGCGGTTACAAGTTGTATTCTTTCTGCAGTAAGGCTTGTACGCTTGATTGTAGAGGGAGGCAATCGGATGGTAGGTGCCATTGTTTAAAAAGAAAACCCTAAATATTGCTACCTTATCCATTACAAAATCAGGTAAGTTGTGGCATAAGTCTGAAATTTAGATTTGTGCATTGGAATAAAATACCAAATACATCTAGGGCAGGTTAAAAATAGGTGAGGCGTGTGTTTACTTAATTAAGACTAGGGGGATCTTACTAGTGCTTAATAGCAGCATATTAATAGACAAACCAATAGCTTGTGCTGAACATGCAGTAGGCTAAACGGGAGAAAGTAAAGATTTTTTTTTTCCTTGTCGTTTGTCAGTTGTAATAACGTGAAGAATTTTAGTAGAGTGATCTGAATTTAAATTCATAAATGTGTGAGCTTTCAGAAGAGTTGAGTTACCAACAAAATCCCATTCAGTCAAAATGCAAGCTGTTAGCATGTTTGAAAATCAGAGCATGGTTTTTTCATCTTGCTATACTTACTCGAGTCTGTTTCTTATGGCTGGGAGACCACAGCTAAAGCACAGCCAACTGTGTGTATATATATATATATGTGTGTGTGTGTGTTTTTATTTTATTTTTCTGTTTGTCATTTGGGGGCTCTGTAGAAAGTGCAAGGGTCTGCAACATAAACCAGTTTGTAGCATGTGGCCCTCCACTGAATGTTGTGCTCCTGCTGCACCAGTTGGTGATCTGGAAAAACTGAGCATCGTTTATTGCATCTCCTATAAGAAACACAGCAGCATCCTCACCACCCTTCTGAATAAATCCCTACTGCGAAAAGTAGAGGAGTATTTATCAGAAGTTTTTCTCTCCAGAGTTCCCGAGTTCCATGTGTGTTAAAGGAGAAGTACGTCTTTGCTGAGTTAGCAAGAAAAAACATCACTGACATTAATAATGCATTGTTGAGGAGAGAGGCTACGGACGGGAACAGCTCTGCTTTGCATGCGCCGCTGCGCCTGGCTTTTCCTCCCCTACAAGGCTGTGGGTGCAGTATACCCATGCTGATGGCAGCGTGACTGTTTTGCCTGCACCCGCCCTCAGGGGAAATGTGGAGGAGTTACTCTGAGAAAGTGGGAGATGAGGTCTGCGTGAAGTTGTTGGGCTGTTCATTTTGCAGTGCTGTACCAAAGCTCTGGTTTAGCACAACTCTGCATGCAGTTTAAAGCGGGTGATGAGCAGCACAGTGCTTTCCTGGCTGTGATGTGAGGTGGCAGGGTGTTCATTCTCCTCCCTGTTCTAGGAACCTATTTTAGTCATGTAATTTTCCTAGGCTTATCTATAGGCCATGGAGAACAAGAGACTCTAAAAGTGAATAATTCAGATGATTTAGGCTTGGCTCTTGTTTTTTGGAAAAGAAAGGTAAAGAATTATCAGCTGCTATGATAGATCCAGCTCAGCTACACCGTAAGACCATGCCCTAACCTTCCTCTCCCACCACCTTTGCTGGCCCTGGTACCTGCGTGTTCCCGTAACGAGTGAAGTGAAGGAGCTGAAACCAATGGGGAATTTACCCAGCCAAAACCCCTGAAGCTTTCATCTCCTTTGGTTCCCTCAGCCTTCTCATTCTGGGAACAGGTAAGTGCTTGTGCCGCTGTTAGGGAGGGGTTGGGAAGATGCAGCTGAACAAAATGGGGGAGAATGAGGTTGCCTCTTTTCCCGGCAGGGAGTGGCTGGGTAAGCAGAACCTAATGGCAAAGCTGCACTGTCGGTGGTAGAGAAAAGAAGTCTTTGTCAGCTAAGTACTTGAGCTGCAGATTTAGTAATCCAAATTTGCTTTTCTCAATCTAGCCTTTATCGCAAAAACATTATCATACTAAAAGATTTCCATCCCTGGAGGTGTTCAAGGCCAGGTTGAATGGGACCTTGAGCAACCTGGTCTAGAGGGAGGTGTCCCTGCCCACGGCAGGAGGGCTGGAACTATATTATCTTTAAGGTCCCTTCCAGCCCAGACCATTCTATGATTGTATGATAGGATTCTGTGGGGTTTGTGACTGTTCTTAATGATCTATGTGATGTTGTGGCTAGCAGAGTAGAAAATAACGTAGAATAGAGCAGTAATATGACTAGGGAACATAGTAGGAAGATCAAGGTGGAGAAAGTTCTGAGTCCGCTTTCAGAGCACTTGCATGGTGTCAGAATTGTCCAGATCTGGCTCTTTTCCTTCCTGTTCCCTTTAAGTAAGAAAGAAATCACATAAGTAAGTAAATAAATAAGGGAAGTCAACTGGGAATTTAAGTGGCATTAGTATTTTTTTTTTGCCTACAGATTTATAAATCCTACTACACCAGAGGTCTCTAGTTCATAAGGGATTTTCAGAAGATGCCTTGCCAAGCAATGTGATCCAGCCTGTCACAGCTGGCCTGGAGCACAGCATGCTTCTTGTGACATGCCTGTGACAAATGCTGTTGGGATACCACCTGCAGACAGGTGCTGCTGTCCTGTGGCCTTCATTCAGTACAGCACAGGTATTCACCTCCCAAATCTGCTCTCTATGGGAATGCGTGCCTTGTGAGGGAAGAGAACTGTAGGGCTTGTTGCTGGAGATACGATGATGGAAGGAAACGCTGGAGAATTTAGCACCATCCAGTGCTCTTGTCATTTGCTGTTGGTGACTGTTAGTGCAATGTATCCCTTTCAGTATTGTTTCCTCTCCGGAAGGCGGGAGGGTGACAGCCTGTGTGCCATTTTAATACGCTTTTAGCTGGCTGAATGGGAAATACAAATCAAGATGGTTAAAAATGGAGGGGAGGGATAGCGTGAATTTGCCTAAGATCTAACTGAATAGAGAAGATTTGAGATTTGTCTCTAATTCAGAAATAATTCCATATTGACAAAATGAGTACCGTGTGTTCAACAGGGAATAACATCTGGAAGAGGCCAATATTTAGGGTTTTTGTCCAAAGCGCATTTAGTCCTGCTCTACTGTTTAGTGAAAATGCCCAGTGCAGATGCCACCAGAGCTACCATCTCGTGGAGTACCGCTGTAATAAAGAATGTGGTTTTCTTGTGAAAGTCTTAACCTCTTCTTCTGAAAATAACACATCGCTCAGTATTTTCATGGTGTTTAAGTGAAATGTAATTATTTTTTTTTCAATAAAATACATTTCCTTTCCTAAATGTGTTTGTGATTTGTTTTTCCCTTGGTGATGTTTCTCTTTCCCCAGTTAAGTGGGAGTGCTCAGCTTTACAAGGGATGGTAACTGTGGGAGTCGTGTGCTGGCATTTGCACCCCCCCTGAACAGTGCCTCCTGTGAGTTACCTGGAGCTGAGCCTTGTGCCCATCCTGCTGCTTGTTACCTCTCCTCTGCTTACCTTCCACCTCCAGGAGCTGCAGCATGGGGCAGTGGCTTCTGTGGCTGGCCACACAGAGCTTTCTTCCTGGGAATCCTTCACAAGGAAATCTCACTCCCCAAAAGTTGCCCTGCTATTAACTGCCAGTAGTCCCTCTGCAGTTCTGGGTTATTTCAAATAATTATGTTGAAGAATGCCTAAAATCCAGAAGGAAAGTGATCCTGCTTGTGCCAGGATGTTTCAAAACGTCACTGGGAGGGATGAGGTTAGGTAAAACATGCTGGATTCCTCTGAGGAGCCAGCAAATATCCTGGCTGGGTGACCGGTATTAGACACTCACTACAACATCTGTGTTTTCTACCCCCCTAATCCTCACCCAAAAGCCCCTAACCACATCATCACTAACAGTAAGGGCCATACAATCAAGCCTCTTCCTTAAACTTGCCCTATATATCCTTCCTGAACAGCCTGTAGCCCTCTATCTCAGCACTCCAATCATGGGATGTGTTCCAGTAAGTCTTACTAATACCAACCACATCATAGCTCCAGGAGCTGACCAAAGCTTCCAGCTCATCTGGTTTGTTTCTCATCCCACTCATACTCCTTTCTCATACATCCATATTAAGAAGTCCCTTTCTATGTGTTCATCAGGGATACTGTCATCAGTCTCAGTCAGAAAATGTCAACCTTCCTAACCCCAGGGTCCTCCTGAAACGCTCCCTCTCCAAAGTGTGTGCCGCACCTGCAGGCGCTGCTGTCGCCACTGCCTGACAGCATGTTGCTGGTGCCCTTCTCCACCAGCCCACGCTCCAGCTTGTGCCTGATTTATGGCAGCAGCCTGTCAGCGCAGCCTTTGGAAGAGATACGTCTTGAGCCAGCCTGGCTGGCTTCTCCAGCTAACGGCTGGAGTGAGTGTGGAGGGGAAGGGAGCATGGCCCAGTTTTCCCTGGCAGGTGTCAGCTCTGGGGAATGGAGACAGGGAATAGGGGAAAGGGGCTGAAAACCCAATTTGAATGCTTTAGGGGGAAGTGCTGAAGCTGCTGCCTGCTTCATAGCCCTGTTGTGCTCAAAGACGGAACTACACCACCTGGGGCTCTCTCCTGCCATGAGCAGCAGCCTTTTCGTATTCTTCTTGTCCTTCTTTGCAGTTTGCTTAGGGGAAGAATTGGAGCACCTGCAAAGTAAGGAGAGATTTGGAAGAGTGGTACCTCCTCCTGGGGAAATCTAGCAGAGCCTCCAGCAGGTCCCTCTGCAGCAGTGGGGTCTATATGCTCTCTCCACCACCCAGTCCCACCTGCCTCCCATGCCAGCTACAGGATCTGGGGGGTCCATGGTGGCATGCCAGCCTGCAGGGGAACCGTGTGGCTGCTGCAAGACACACAGCTCTCATGTGTCCCCCAAAAAGTAGTGTATTCTGAAAAAAGGAGTGTATCATGTGTGCACAGGAGGTCACCAGGGCAGTCAAGTCTTTCCCTGAGCCAGCTGGCAGCCTGGAGAGCTGAGATTCAGGTGACAAACACTGTTCTTGCTGCCTCCTTTGTGGGTTTGAATGCTGCTGTCCTGGCGTACAGACTAAACCATCGCATTGCTCATCAGCTGAGGGGTCTGAGAGGCGGGGGGAGGGAGTGAAGCTGGCAGGAGACAGGAGCTGCAACAGGACCGGGCAGCAAGGGGCAACAAAATGAAAGGAGGAAAAGACATAGGAGGTAGATGTGACTCCAGAAAGTGCTTTTGGATGTAACTCAATTTCTGGTCTGGGAATTTATATGCTTTAGAAGGGCCACATTCTGCCTCTGAGCTGTGCTCGTCCTGTTTGTGCCCCAGGAGCACTGCTGCAGGTGAAAGGAGCTGGAGTCCTCATGTTCCTGCCCCAGCCATGGACCACAGCAGCCCAAAGCCAAGCCCTCTTCACAGAGCAGGCTGGTTAGACCTGCCATAGGAACATGGTGGATTTTTTCTTTCCTTTTTGCCTCTGGTAAGTGAACTTAGTTTCAAACACAACAGAAGATGGTTTGCAGGCCACATAACCAAGAGGAATTTTAAGGAAGTAAGAAAAGCTGCCACCACCTCCACATACCCTTGCACCCATTTTATTCCAAAGAGTAGCTTGAATAATAAGCAAAGATGTGTAAAAAATGAACGGAAGGGTAATACATAGCACTGACAGCCTTTTAAATTGAGGTGAATTATGAGTCAGGTCCAGTGAATGGCTTTGGGAAGGCCAGAAAGCCATGGCCTTGTTCATAATGCTCGCTAGCTGTGCCTGCTAAGACAAAGGCAATTAAATCTCCTGCTTTCAGCAAGGCCTTAACTGCAGCAAAGCCAGGGAGGAATTTAACACTCCACTGGTACCCAGCATCCATTTCAAGGGTGGGGCCCAGGTGCTCAGGGTGATGATAGGGCACTAACCCATGTGAGGATCTTCAGCCTCGGCTCCTACAGCTGGGTTTTTAAGCTGTGCTGTTGACACAGCAAGCCTGCCCGAGTGCAAAAAACCATTACTAATGCTAACCAACTGAAGTGCTGGGGCCTGAGCTGTGGGCCTCGAGCTGGAGTTGACTTGTGAATGAGTCACAACCTAGCAGAAGGTTTTGGTTTTCCTATTGGCTTCATGTTCCAGAGGCAGAACCTGGCCCACCTGTGTCTCTGTGGCTCCGCCCTCACCCAGGTG
>JAVSBS010013846.1:19747-71048 GCA_033124195.1 Coracias cyanogaster | reverse complement strand
CTCAAGGCCCCATCCCATCTGGCCTTGAACAACTCCAGGGATGGAGCATCCACAAACCTGTTCCAGTGTCTCACCACCCTGAGGGTGAAGAATTTTCTTTCTAATTTTCAATCTAAATTGACCCTTTTCCAGTTTGAATGTAGCCTCTTCCAGCTGGAAATCTACCCTCTTCTAGTCAATCTCATTTGCCCAGACTAATTGGGTCCCAGGTAGTCCCAGGCCATGGTCCTCCATGGAGCAGTCACTGCCTGACCAACTGCCATTTCCAGTTTGAAAAGAGACAGCTGTTTAAAACTTCAGCTTTTGAGGCGGTGAAAACAGGCAACTGAAACTACAAAGAGAACCCAAGTAAGCAGAAAACACTTGCAATGGTTGAGAACTATAGGATCTTTAAGAACTAACAGGAGCACACAATGTCTTTTAAGATCCCAAAAGAGTAATGGCATTTTTAGCAACCCTGATTAGACTGATGTGTGCTGTGGTGCTGCCTCTTGAGAAAATAGAACTTTTGTTGAGGTCCTTCACTGTTACTTGCAACTGCTCTTGTGATGACTCAAGATACTTAACTTGAGAGATGCAATACAATCACAGCTTGAGGTGACATACTTGCAGACCATATTTAGTGATACACACCTGTAGCGGGTCTGGCTGAGCTGGTTTTCCACATAGCAGCAGTGTTTTTGTGCTGGGCGCTAGAAGGGTGTTGATAACACATCCATGTTGTGACTATTGCTGAGCAGTGCTCGCACAGCACCAAGGCTCTTCCCAACATTCCCCCGCAGTGGGATGGGGTGGGAAAGATCTTAGGAGGGGACACAACCAGGACAGCTGACCCGAACTGACCAAAGGGATATTCCAGACCATATGATGTCAGCTCAGCTATAAAGCCAGGGACAAGGCAGGGGGGGCAGGGAGGGCATTCCATGTCCTCCAGAGCCCTGCTTCCCAGGGAGGGGCCAGACATTGCCTACTGATGGGAATTAGAGAATAAATCTTTGTTTCCCTTTGCTTCCGCACATGGATTTGCTTGGCTTTCCTTCTGTTATTATTAAACTGCTTTTGTTTTACCTACAAAGGTTTTTATTTTTTCTATCTTATTTCCCTCCCCTTTTTGCTCTGCTGAGGAGGGAGAAAAAAAGGGGAGTGGAGGTGGTGACAGAGTGGCTTAATGGGCACCTGGCGCTCAGCCTAAATTAACCCACCACAGAGGAAACTATGTAAAGGGAAGAGATTGGTTTGCCTTTTTTTTTTAATTCCTTATGTTTCTGAAGTAACTGGAGAACAGTGAGAAGCAAGCATCTTTCCCTAGATGTTCAAGGATAACGACAAATATAAGGAATAAGAATTCTACATACAAATATTAAGAATTTCTCCCCCAGTCCACCTTCCAAGTTCTTCTGTAATTACTAACAGAAAACAAGATAAAAATGGAACTTCTTTACCCCTTTCATATAATTGTCAAGCTTTTCACTTCACACTCAGAAGCATCTTTCAAGTTTCTGCATCTCATTTTATAGCTTATTTCAGCTCATGTCATGTCATCCATGCCCCCAAAACTACCTGACCTAGACAAGAGGAATGGTAGCAGGCAGCCAATTACTTTTCACTGGAACTGTTCACGCCCAAATCTTCACTGGATAGGCTCACCGCAGGTTTCTTTTATAGGAAGATACTGGGGCAAAAGTTGTGCAGAGGAAGTTAGGCTGGTATACATGTAAAATCAAGACTGAAATGCAGAGGGAGGTGATCGTTGCATAAAACAAGTTCAGAAACAAAGCTATTATCAGGTCTAATTGTATCTATCAGATAAAAGCCTGAGCGAAAGGAAAATCATTAACCTCTGAAAAATATACTTACTACTTAAGAACTGATTTCTAGAATAAAGAACACTTACTAAGTTATCTCCACAACTGTTGTGTCAAAATTATTACTTTACCTGATACCAACCCATCTCAGGTTTCTGGAACAAAAAGGCTCTTTGCCCAACCAGAGCTTTATAGAGTCAGCCTCTGAAATTCTACACAATAGCACTAAGGACAACACTAACTAAACCACACCAACAGTGAGAAGTGTTATGTATCTGTGAATAGTTTAAGACTCTGCAAGTCTAAACTTTCAAAGAATTGAGCCTGTTTACTATGACCTGAATTTGCCTGTAGCTGAAGGCTTTTAAGTAGAGCCCAGTTGTGCACCACATTACTACTTCATGAGTAGAATAAAACGAATAGTAGACGTTTGTTAATTACTTGGAAGGTAGGTGCATAGAGATGTAACAGAAATCCACAATGGCACTTCAACCTCTACAAATGTATCTGAAAGTAAACAAGGTGTTACTAACAACAGACATCTCAGCAAGTAGTATTTGTAAATCTTCAAGGGACTGCTGAAATCCTTGTCACTTCAGATGGTAATTATCCACTTCTCAGTGGAAAAGACAAGGAGGGGGAATCACCCATGTGAAAAAAGTTGAAGCGATGTTATAACAGTAAACAAATACACTGATCTACCAGGAACAGCAAACAGAAAAGCTCTTTCAGTTCTGACCTATTCCTCACTGCCACTGTGGACTTGGGGAAAAAAAATACTCAGCATCATTCAAAAGACAGCGTGCCTGTCCTAGAAAACCTCTCTCTTCTAAAGGGCAGCTGAAAGTTACCTTGGAAATACAACATGTCCAACTCTCCATATTTATTAAATTACAGGCACCAGAGAGTGACCTTAGAGCTTGACTGGAGCGCAACTCTAGAGCAAAAAAATGTCCTAAATCTATTTTTGTGCTCCCTAAATCTATTACCTTCCCCATTTTGCTGGCACATGAAATGAGAAAGAAGACACAATACTGTTCCACAAATATATGAAGTATAATCCATATGAGCCACTACAATGAAGGTGGAAGTTAACCTGTCCTGCAAAGTTATGCTGAAAGAAATCCCTATGCTAACTCAATTAAAAGACTGTGAAGTAAGAAAAACAAGCCATCCCCACATCCAAGTAGAAACTCAAAACCTTAGTCTAAGCTACATAGCAGTGGGAGTTAAAAAAGAACAAAGAAACAAAAAGCCCAACACTCAAATGCTTTAAGATGTACTCCATCTTCACCTTGTATATAGACACCGTCAAATTCAGGATTTGTTTTAACAACACTATTATTTCTCAGTTTGAGGTTCAAATACCCAAGTACTATTGCTATCTAAGATATTAATATGAGTGTAATTTATTTTTGTTTTAGTGTCAGTAAATACTGAAATATCACTGACCAAAGAGTCTTTATCCAATGGCAAGAAAGAAATCCTGAAAAGTTACTGTCATTGTCTTACCAGGAAGTCAAGAAGTTTCCTAACTGAATCGTGTATCTTCCTGAGCATGTATAAGTCCGTAAAATGAAAGTTCTGGGGATCTGAATAGCCGCCTTTTGCAATTCAGCCACATGTCCCTTACACAATTACTAGGAAAAGTTGCTAATAAAGCAAATTAGAAAGTGCAAAAATACTTTGCTAGTAGTGCGTTATCATAAATTTGCGCAGGATTTTTGATAACAGGAGATTAATGAAGTTGGAACCTACCTAATCTTATTAATGTCTAACTGCAATACTCAGTGAGACCTGACAATATTAATAAATGTCTGTTTACATGTAGACAAAGCTCCATCTTGGCAGTTTTCTCACAGAAGGCAGATGTTGGTAACAACCACCCCAGGCTTTCCGTGACCTATTTAGAAGGCCAATATACCACTTCATTGTCCTCTCATGCTGCTGAAGCCTACACAGAACAACCATCCACATTAATTTCAGTATGATTAGCTGGGGATGCTCCCTCATTTAAACATGGTTTGAAAGTACAAGTTAGGGATGCTGTTTCGGCTTCCTTTTAAAGACAGGAGAGCATTAAAAAAAAAAAGACAGAAACAAGAGATTCCAGCAGCTGATGGTTGGGAGAGAGCAAGTGAGGTGGTGAGCACCTGTATTAAGAACATGCAAGTCTGTGTCACTTTGTACTGAGTTTGCAGGGACATTAACAGTGCTTTCTCCTTTGCTCATTCTGTACCGACCCACTCAAATGGCATTGGTGCAACACTAAAACACAAACAGGTCACAGGAAAGTTCTGTTTGTCATTCTCCACTGCTAGTGCTTTCAACTATAAAATTTGATCACTGCTTCTACTACGATTATCAACAATGATTTTATTAATTTGACTTTCTGGTTCTGATTTAACTACAAATCTAGCTGCACTCTGTAATTTTGATTTAACTACTTCACAGCTTTCATTTCACATAAAACATCTTTCATTCTTGATTTTCACAAACAGTGACATTACTTCCTTGATCCAGAACTACTGTGAGGCTCAGAAATAACCTAACTGCAAGAGCAGGCTTGAAATATGATGAAGATTTGTGATCTCCATCTTCCGTGGGTCATGGAATTGATAAAACGTATCAGAAAGAAGGGGAAACCTTCTATTGAAAGACATCACAAGAGATGATCTACAGTAGCAAGAGGTAACTCTCCTCATCAGAGGCAAGACTGACGTGTTGTGAGACTGAGTAAGAATCTATTTTGTCAGATTATAGAGGTATGAACTGACAGCTACAAAATGAGTTCTAGAAGGAATGCATAGCTCCTTCTGGTAAGTAAATACCAGAAAACTACTGTAATAGGTAAGAGTAATGGAACTATAACAGCTGCATCAATCTCATTTCCCCCTCAAACTGCAATAGATTAAAGCAACAAACTATTAGCACACAGGATTAAGTCAGAAAAAATGCCCTGCTCCCGTAAGGGTAGAGTTGTGCTTTCACTCCAGTCCACTGCAAACTGGGTACTGCTGTGCCTTTGCAACATCTAGTGTATATGGCACACCTAGCTGAAATGCTAAGTAAGCAATAACTAGAATTCAATTTAAAAGATCTTCTTATACGAATCCTTTCGGAAGCACATGTGTGATACTCTATTATAGTGCTCTGAGCTGGAATTCTGTTCAAAACCTGCTCTGAAACAGCTCCCCTTAAAACATCCAAGAGAACAAAGAAATGCTTCACACTGAAATCTTCATAGTCAAAAGCTGAGGCCTGTGACACTAAACTCTAAGCATATTAATCAGGTTATACTAAATATCAGCTTGCCTTGAACTCAAATATAAGTGTACTGAAACAGTGTAATCAACAACAGCATGTAAGCATTTTTAACACTGTGGTGGTACTGCCAGACACAATGTACGTTCTGCATCAGTACAGAAGCAATGTGAATGCCCTGAAGAGGTAAACAAAGATCTTGTGCTGGTTTTCACTGGGATAAAGTTAATTTTCTTCATAGTAGCTAGCATGGGCTATACAATTTGAATTTGTGCCAAAAACAGCATTTATTTTTTATGGTTTTGTTATTGCTGAGCAGTAGCTCACACAGTCAAGGCCTTTTCTGCTTCTCACCCCACCCCACCAGTGAGCAGGCTGGGGCTGCACAAGAAGGCAGGAGGGGATACAGCTGGGACAGCTGACCCCAACTGACCAAAGGGTTATCTCAGACCACACCACATCATGCTCAGCATATAAAGCTGGGGAAGAAGAAGTAGGACATGAGGGACGTTTAAAGTGATGGTGTTTGTCTCTCCAAGTCACCATCATGTATGATAGAGCCCTGGTCTCCTGGAGATGGCTTTTGCTTCAACTGTCTTAATCTCAGCCCATGAGTTTTCTCACTTTTACTCATAAAATTCTCTCCCCCATCATACTAGGAGTGAGTGAGCGAGTGGCTGTGTGTGGCTCAGCTTCAGCTGGGGTTAAACCATGACAGACCACACTTTCAAATAATTCAATGTTTTTAAACTTCTCCTACAACACCTCAATTACTATGACATCGGCTGGGTGGCAGATATTTGCAAATTGTTGCAATTCGTTTTCTAAATAAAGACACAATAAGTAAAATTTAAAAGCTATCCAAAAGTCATGTTGGCTCTTCCTTTAAAAAAAAGAAAACACTGCTTTCCTTAAAGCACCTCTTATAACTTGTCCTTCATATAATTCCTAAGTAAGTCTCAAAAAAAGAAATGCACAGGTTATATAAAATTGTTGTCTTTGAGCTCATGCGACACCTGGAAAATTCTGACGCTGCAGTACTATTAATCAGCTACCTATAAAGAAGTTATTTTCTATTGAGGTACATATTGAGAAAATGCAGGCAGGCAAAAAATACCTGAGTGCTTATTTGTGTGTAATTCAACAGCTCTCTTGTATTAAATAAATAAAATCCTGTATTATGAAATGTCCAAGTAACGCTGAACCCAAAATACAGGAATATTTTTCTTACAATGTTTTGTTTTCTTACATTTTAAAAGGATTTTTAGAAAGAGGTAGGACATCAAAATAACATGAACGTCTGTGGTAATAGTTAAAAGACTTTATCATTAACTATCTACTTGGCAAAAGAAAAAAATGAAAACTTTTTCCCCTACTTTGAGGGGGGCAGCTGGTAGGTGTAACAAAGTGAGGAAATATTGTCACACATGAATGTTCCCTTCCCAACAAGATACAGAGTTGCTGAAAATGTGTCAAAAACCTATACTCAGCTCAGTTTGTAGTGGGAGTTTATTCTCTTTTAGAAATTGTTATGGTAAAATTCTCTTTATCCTCTGGCAAAATGGGCCTGGTTTCACACTGACAATAAGCACATTTTAGCTAAACTTTTTTTAAAAGTGAAATCTAACTGAAGAACTCTCTCTTCATTGCACAGCTTGTCAATGTGCTATTACTTTCTCCGAAATACAGAGTAACACATTTCACTCTGTTGCTGCACACATACTATAGCACCAACTTTGGAGCTTCTACAAAGTGACTTGCATATCTTATCTCCCACTCCTCTGCCATTCCCCCAGGATGCTGCCCTGCCCATCATCTTCACGTCTGGTGCTCCCCAAAATTCCCCACCACAGTCGATTCAGCCCTGCTAGACTCATCCTGTTCAGAAGCCATGACAGTTTCATGTGCTGCCGTTTCCCCACTTCTCCTTCCTTTTATAACCAGCACACAGAAAAGGTCGACAGACATCAGAAGCCAGAAGACATTAGTATCTTCAGAGCAGGCTCCAAAAAACAGCATAGGACAACGCACGTGAAAAGAGCATTTTGGGAGTAAAGGCAAGCAGCAGCATCCCTGTGTGCCTGCTACCCTCGCCCCCAGTATGTCGGTGAAGGAAATGAAAGAATTCTCAGGCACCACCACTCCCTTTTTCATCTCCCTATTCTTCCCCAGTGACAGATGGATCTTTGTATATGCTACGTTCCCCGTCAGCTCATCAGAATCCCTCCGTTCCACTACATTTTTATCCCTCTTCTTATATGACCACTTTTGGTATTAACATTGTAAAAACTACCAATGGAATAACGTCTGGACATTATTACTCCAAACGGCATCTGGCTGTCATAAACCGCTTCTTGGTTTTACAGGTACTTTCCAAGGTATGTAAAAATGATCATTTATTTAAATACAGTGGATCTATAACTCAAAAAGTACCTGACCAACAAGCATGCAAGAGAAAAATGCAATAAATTCACTCAAGATATCTGTCTACAGGGGTGTGATTTTACAAATTATTTTGGTTGTGGCACATCTAGCACAGGAATTCAGATCTTTCAGTCCAGTGTGTCTTCATCCTCATCACTCTCCTTTCTCTTACATGGCAAAAGCAGTTTTTCAGAAACATGAAAAAACATGTAGCTGTTTGTTTTTTTTTTCTCTCTCCCCTAATTACAATATCAAATGATCACCTTTTTTTTGTTAAGCATATTTGCACATCTTTTGTGAAACCTGGCTCTCTGGCAGACCATCTTAACTCACATCAGATCTTTAGACAAGGCCTTATATCCTACACCACTTTCGGTGCCAGAGCTGTAGCTTGATTTCAGATGAGCTCCCACTTGTGTGATACAAATACGTTATCGTTCTGCTGATCTGTTACATTCTGTTTCTGAACACACACTCCAAAAATAAACTGACAAAACAAGACTGCTGTTGTGGTGATCTGAACTGTTGCTCACTAAATCCCAGGGCCTCCTGATTTTGTTTTCTATTTTTCCCTTTTCCTAGAATAACAGCAGTTCTCTCAGATATATTACCTAACATTTCTCTACTCAGACCATGCTTTGTCTATAGCCCTGGCTTTTTTATTATTTTCTACTCCTACTGCCATTTACTTAATATGCTGTTATTAGTTCCTCAGATTCTCATTTAAAATGCCAAATAAAGAAGACTTCAACCTACTGGATGCTTCTGGTTAGCCACCTAAAAAAGAAAAAGCACACATGTAGATCTGTCTGCTCTCAACAGGGTACAGATAAGCCTCACATCATGTAATCTTCTGGGCTAAGTTCTACTGCTCAAATTTAACAGTCATGCAAGAGGGAGACAGAAATCCAATACAAAATATTGTTGCACTTGGCACTGTCATGTCGGTGGCAAAAAGAACACATCTTTAATGGTCTAAGACAGTCCGCCAAAGCATGCCAACATTCTGAGTGCTGGTGGAGAGTTTAAGACATGCACGTTTTATCACGCTGTTACACAGACAGACATACACGCACATGATATAAACAGCTTTCCACAAAGTGAAGACGTGACTCACTAGAATGCACTCAGGGGTACAGGGGCACAGTATCCCTCAAGACAAGTATTCGCAGTGCGCCACGACGGGGGTACACAGCTTCATACTTTTAAGGGTTGATGAGGACTGGCAACATTTGTGGAAAGACAGTAGCACAGTAACATAGAAGAAAGAAAGAAACCCACCTTAAGGAGTTCATAGTGTTGAATACCATTCACACCAATGTCTGGATCGATGGCAGATGGGACAGAATAGCGAGAATTAATCGCTGTGTTTTCAGGGATAGAGATGTTAATAACTGTCGAGGGAAAGAGAGGGGCATTGTCATTTATATCCTCTATTAGGAATCGGATCTTGACCAGTCTGAAAACTTCATCAGGCAAAACAGCAACCTCCACCTCATAAAAGCAGCGATTCTCAGTAAAGATGCCAGAGCACAGCTTCTCTCGGTCTATACGGTTTGCAGTTGTGAATATCTCACCAGTGTTCTCCTCCACCCGTACTAGCGGTACATCCCCAGTCTTATACACAAGCTTGAACTGTAGCGGTGAGGAAAGGGGCACATCTGGGTCCAGCGTCAGATTAAGATCCTTGAGCAAATTGCCAATGAGGACATTTTCAGGCAGTTCTTCCCGCACGGTATAGTTCTTCTCCTGTGCGCCAGATTGAAATACAATACAGGCTAATAAGACTGCCAAGAGGTAGGTTCCAGACAGCAAGTCCATCTCCAGAATGACTAATGAGTATTCGTGTAGAACACCAAGAGTAGCTGGAAAAAGGAAAAGAAAGAAAAAGTCTTAAAAATTTATAGAATACTGTGTTCTTAAAATGATGGAGACACGAAAGAAGTACTTTTCCTACGGCAAATAACCTGAACTGCTTGAAAATACTATTAGTAAAAGTGATATTTGACTTAATCCGTCATAGAACATATACAATTTCTTGCACAATTTCTTACTTAAAACTGTTTGCTAAACACTGAGATAAGAATCTTAGGACTGGATCCACATGAATGAAGTAATAAAAAAATACCTATCTCCAAGCATGAAATTTTCCTTGAGAAAAAACCTCTTCCTTTGAACTCTCCACCACATTGTCCTCTCTTTCTTTGTTTCAAAGACAAAAGTAGGAAAGAAGTTTGCAAGCAACCATTTGCCGAGATCCAGATCTTTTCATACCTCTTGCTCAGAGACAGGAAACCAAGAACACCTGTCTTAATTTCCCCAAAAGTTTAGCACTGACAAAACTACGTATTATTGTTAAGGACAAACAAAGATGGCTATTTTCAATACAGGAACTTAAACTAGCAAGAAAATGTTATCTAGATGGAGTCTGGCAAACTTCAGCAAACAATGGGTGGGAATCTAACCCAGGGACACTAACGCAGCAGTTTCTCTAAGATGACAAGGTCCATTTGATTTCTGGAAGTAAACATAAATACCAGTACTCAATTCACTGAAATTTGCATTATGTCTCAAATTCCAACACAGAAGGAGAATAACAAAACATCAAAAGTTTTTGATGCAGAACTAAAGCTAAGAGATTTTTCCTGGCAGGAGGGGTAAACGTATAGCCCTCTTAGTTCCCCAGCTGCTAGTCCTATTGCCAGAAAATCTCTTTGGATACTTATAATTAACTTCCAAGACAGTTAGGATTTCTTTTGCCTTCTTCAATTTTAGAAAAAAAGGAAAAAGGAAAAACAGACTACACAGCAATAACTTCCCTTTTGGTATGCGGCAACATTTCATACATCTCTACAAGAATGAACGGTAAGAAATTTTGTATCATTTTAGATCTGGTGATGTCTGCTCATATATGAGCTAAGTACACGGAGATACCAATACCTTTAAAGTGAGATCCAGATTTGTTCCTGGCTGAAGAACAGAAAATTCTGTACTTTTCAACCTAGTTTCCAAGTAACAATAAATTCTCCTCTCAATATTGTTAGCAGCCTCAAGAAAAATAGAAGTAGGACAGTATGACTTATAGGTACATACAGATATCTAAGCACCTACAGCCTTCAGATGAGAACTTCTGGAGGGGGGAAAAAACAAAAAAATCACACTAGTCAACTCCACGTACAGAATACGCTACTTGCCTAATCTTTGCATAATTCTGTGCTTTCAGAATTTAGGATAATCTAGGATACCATTTCTGCAAGGTAGATGGTTCAAGAGTTTCACTGGAAATTATTTTCTTAGTTAATGAAATTTTAGCTCCTACCAGCTTAGCATCTGTTTCAGATGTGTACTAACTCATCTACGTTCTTTTCACTGTGCAGGCAAAAATGTAATCTTTTTTCCTGCCTTTTCTGATTTTATTCCCCCTGTCATAGCATAGATTGATTTACTTCTGCAGATCAAGTTGCAGTGGTTGAAGAAATTACTGAAGCCAGTAATTGTCTTCACCCGTTAGTTACTGCCTTTCAGCAGTACCACTTCCAGAGTAATTTAAATTAAAACATTTGACTTTGTAGTGAAACAGATTAGGAACAATTAATATTGCTATTCCATTTAAACTCTGCAACCTGCTTTTGATTTGGAGTAAGTAACAGATAAAGAATATTCCAACCAGACCTGCAAAGTGTATCTTTCCATGTCAGCATGATTTAACAGTAAAGCGTTTTCTGGCTTTATGATTATACAAAAGGAGCAACATGAAATAAAAATCCAATCCTGCAAGTCTTCACTTATGAAAGAAGGCATTACTCACCGGAGTAATTCAATTAACCTGAATGAGACTGCTGACATGGGCGAGAACTGGATATGCAGTTTAGGTAGCAGAGTCACCGCATCACCTGCGGTATTTTAGTAATTCACTGACTGACTTGCAGTACTTCAGTAATTCAGTCTAAGGCACAATGCAGCACTAAACAGGCATTCAGGAGTGAAGGAACAGGGTGCTATAAACAGCTGCTTTATAAACCCGTTAGAATATTAAACTAAATATGTAAATAAGTCATCAGCAGATACTGATTATCATTAATGGTAACATGATGGTAGCAGCATGAGTTTAATGAAAGAAATGTGGTGATATTGTACAAATATATTAGACTATTAAGATTTTATTTATTAACTGTCTTATATTTCTGTAAATACATCTCCAGCAATTGTCACTCCACTACAGTAGTTGCTGATGTACATTCAACATGCAGAAAACTCTTATTTCAGGAGAGTATATGTTTGTATCCACTAGTATTAAAATCAATATATTTACATTGTTTCCATGCAAAACACCAATAAAAAAAGGTATGGGCTACAATGAAAAGCTGGTATTTAAATGTTCCCCTCAAAACACAATTTCAGAATGGTACCATCTTCTGTGCATACTTGAAAGCACCATTCTGCCAGTTTTTCTTCTCTACTAGAAGTTAAACTGAAAAACAGCAGAACAAGAAAAAAACTTCACATCTTGGTGTTTACAGAGTTAGTATTTTATACTTAGTTCATTTCCCAGAGAAGAAAATAAAAAACAAACCCACAACCATAAACATAAACCAAATTGCAGTCCCTATCGCAAACTGTTCTGTGACAATATTGATGTAAGGATTCCTTATAAATTACACTTCTATTAAAATATTGTATACACAACCTTCAAATACATAAACTCTCACTATAAAAAAATATTTTTTCTTATTAACGAGACTATTAATGCTACACTGCTCCTCTCTACTTTTAAAGACAGGTAATTTTAATCATACTCAAAACAAGTTTTATCTATCAAGTTTTATAAAGCAATTTGAGGATAAGTGCACGAATCGAACAATCTAAAGAGTTCATGAAAACTTTCAGAATCAATTCTGAAAGTTGTGATAGTACCAGGAGATAATTTATATTAAAAATAACTGATAAGAATTTCTATAACCCCAGTTATAAGTGCAGTCGAGTTTCTAGGGATTATAAAATAACAACAGCAGGACTCAAAGAGGTTTTTCAGGAAAACTGCAGGGTGGAACTTCTTAGCATTACATTACTAGGCATATTTTTATTAACTTTTTTAAAATGGAATAAAGTTTGAATCGTTCTATTAAAACTATTTTTGCGTCATGTTAAAGAACATACATTAAAACATGGCAATTATCAAACATAATTATTTATAAGCCATATTAGGTAGATGTTAACGTGACTTTTTCTGATGTCTTCACTGCCATATATTTTCCCAAACTACTAAAGGGCATAGACGTAATAGGTACTGTTATGAGTTTTAACACAAAATTGTTTTTTTCCTCAGAATAGAAAAAACAACCAACAAGGACTTAAAATTCTTTAACTTCTTAGAATACACTATTTTTAAATGGTCTTTACTTGCCTTTCAAAACAATTCTAGGAACAGTCTTGAGTCTGTTTTAGAGCTTAGACCTTTAAGGAGAAAAATCCCCAACATGACTCAAGTTTTCTGCTTAGATATAGAGAGGAACAGAGAAACTGTTGTTCTTGAAGCAACCTATTTATATAGTCATAGCTGTACATTGCCTGTCATTTGTGCCACAGCACTGATAGGAATACTATGGCAACAGCAACGCAAAGAAAAAGAGCATGAGGTGCTTTACTGAAACGAAGCGTCTTCCCAAAAGACATTTACGAAATCAGAGTATTTCTAATAACACACACTATTTCGTGTGTCTGATATTTGTGTACATAGCATAAATATACATACCACAAAATGGGGAAACAATCTAAACATAAATCCAAAAGCAAAAGGAAAGGCTAAAGAAATTGCAGATGGAAATGGCAGAGTCAGACAAAACAGGACATTATGAGAAATTATCAAGAGAGCATGTGAATGGCAACAGATGGTAGAAAAAGTCAAGAGATGAAGTAAGACAAAGAGACAAGATAAAAATACAAAAGGGAAAAAAAATAAAGGCACTGGGCAGAGAAGTAGTCACAGTACAGTATGTGGAACCAGCCTTTCTTGATGACTGGAGTAGAGAGGCAAAAAAAAGTACAGAAAGCTAAAACAGAGTAGTCCAATTCTAAAGGACCTTTTAAAAGCTCCAGCACGCACTAACACTTTTAAGGTGGTGACAACAAAAAATTAAGAACAAATAAAATGGTTTAACAGAAGGTAACATCAAGCTTGCCAAGCCATTTTCCCAGCTTTCAAAGAATGCCTTGATGTCTGTACTGCTGACTTCTGTAACTAGTAAGGCAAATGGCCCAGATGGACAGGATGGAGGGTGAGGGGGGGAGAAAAAACAACTTGAGATTTACTGTCTTGCATCTTAGTATCTATGCACTTAAATACACCTGCTTTTTTGTCCAGTACACTAAATATTAATGGCATCATTTCAATATTATCACTGTTCATTATTATCTACATTTGGCAGCTGCCAAACCATACCTCAAAAAGTAGACTGAATGGAAAAACTCGAACTACCCAATGAAGCATGATGTGAAGGTAGAACCTAAATCTGTTCTTTTATCCACAAGGCTCTGTCTGGTCCCACCCAAGCCAGGATTCCTGTAAGCTGTTACAGGACTCACCTGCTACTTTTTAAGACGATCACAGAAAAGTAGGAAATGCAGGGAAGCATGCACTTCAAATTAAAAAGCACCTGGGTTCAGATTTGACTTAAGAATAAGTAAGCTGTGGTAATGTTTTGTAACTGTTCTGTCAAGTTTCAAGGAAAAAGTATCATCGACTATTTAAAAAAATTTGGAATACCGAAGTCCAAAACAACATCAAAATCCAAATAGTGAAATCCTAATAGAGAAGTAGTCCTGAAAATATCGCTCCCATTCTTACCTTCATATTCCTGAACCTATTTTAATTACAAGAACAAATTTAGGTAGTACACCACACTTTTTTCAATGTAATATCCCTTTCATTCGCTACTAATCAACCACGGACTCCTTAAATAGGAGTATTTAAATCCCTGTCTTACAACAGTGTTTCTCAGAGCAAAAGATCCTCATCACGCAGGCTCTAGTTGTCAGTCAATAGCATGATGATGATGTTATTTAACTGAAGAGTGAGCCATTTGCAACCATTCCAGCTCACAAAGGCTCCCTCTAAAGTACCCATCGATAATTAAGGACTTCTATGCTATGCGCCAGAGGTTTTGCACTTCAGAATCACACCCATAGGGATTTCAACTTTGTCCTGCAGACCTCAGCTGCTAGATTAAGTAGGATCTTTTCTGGTACTGCACATGTTTAGTGTTTGGTGTTTTGGTTGCCGGGGTGTTTTTCTTTGCTGTAAGTCACTCACAGCTGAACACAGCCAGGTCTATGCTTTGTCACCACACACACCATGTTTCATTCAAGGAACTGGCTGGTTTTGATGGTGGTTCACTTTTTTTAAAAGGTAGAGACTTCACTGGTATTTCTTACCACTTTTTATGACAATGAGAAACACTACAAAGCTGCTACCTGACAGGAATTTTTTTTTTTTAAGGCCAAGCACAAATTATTACAAACAACCTGAACTCATTTTCACATTCTGTAAAGTTTCAAACATGAATTATTTTGCAGCCATCAATATTTATCCACAGGATCCACTCCCTGTGTAGTATACTTCATGGTCATATTCAAAGAAAAAGACCTACCTCAAAGAGAAACAGACAATTTGTTATATTATCAAGGCTTTCAAATTCATTCCCTCATATGATTTTACTTTAAAACCACTAAGGAATTGATTTATTCTTTGATCTATTTTTTATTAGCGTGATGGTACTGACTTCAATGAGGTTTCTTTAATTTGATTTTTTTTTCCAGTGATGAACAAAATGAAACTGGAAATTCTTATCACCAGGAGAAAACATCACCCCACATCCATTTAAGTCAACAAAGGAATTCAGTGTGAGCCACAACTTGCTTACAGTTGCATGTTTTCCTGATTCAAAGTCTGCACTGCTTCAGAAATAAGAGTATTTTCAGGTTTGGGTTTGTTCTGGTTGATTTTTTGTTTGTTTTTCACTTTTCCATCACAGCGTGTAAGAAATACTCTTCAGATGAAGAAATAAAAAGTTAATGACCAAATGGCAGATTCTTGTAGCCACATGAAGCAGCAGCCAAGATGTGGAAAGTAAGCAACTGATAAATTCTTACTGAAACAGAATTATACTCATGATATTAATCTGCAACTAAGAGGAAGAATGCTCACTAAAACTTGTATCAAGATACTGGATGGAACAGAACTATAAATACACAACAGGCAGTGAGCATGCTGAATGGACAGATTGAACTCAAGCACATTGATAAACGACATAAAGAGCCATTTCTTTTAATTGTGTCAAATGAATCCCTGTACAGCTCCAGTCTCTGTTTTACAAAAATAGTAAGTCCATGTTTGCATCTAGCAACCACTAAGCAAATACTTTAAAAATATCTTGTAACTTACTTAAGAAAACTGTGAGAATATGCAGTTTTCAAATTTATTTATATACCAGTAATGCTAGAAAACAGATAGTTCTGCTATTAGCAGGGAAACAGTTTTGCACCAGAGCTGCACAGAAAGCTAAAGGTTGATAAGAGAAACCTTGGGAAAAAAGGTGATAGTCTCCCTGCGAAGCATGGCTATTCCCATTTTCTTAAAAAGAAACACTGCGATGCCTGAACAAATAGAGGGATACACATCCACAACACACAAACCCTCTATAAAGCTGCTGTTACAACACTAAAGCTAATGTAACATTACAAATTCAAACACATATTCCCTAAAATTCAATGAATAACTTTCAAAAATAATACCAAAAAATCATGTTATTAATGGTATGATTCATAATGTCATTTTCTTAGTGTTTTATTTGTGTGTGTTTGTACACATGAATGCATGTTACAAATTAAGTGAAAATTACTCTAGTTTTGGCCTTTGAGGACCTCTGAGGCTAAGCACTCTGTGTAATTACTCTCACAGATTTTTTGTAACAAGTTCTTAATTCCTGCTCAGCAAATTATCAGCATGTCTACACAAAACAGGACCAGAAGATTACAACAACAAAGCACACATATTTCAGTATTTCTTTATTCCAACCTTCCACCAGGCTGTCTGGAAATGGACTCTGTTCCATTTTTAATGCTGTAATGCTTATGAAGCATCATGTTAAAACACACAAAATCCATACACTTATGCGGTCCTTAACAAATATATTTCATTTCTTATTATTGTAATTAATAACTAAGCACCAAATAACTTATTTCCTACTTTCTCGGCAAAACAGGAAGAAAGCAGTTCAGACAACTTCACATTGATCCTTGCAAAAATCTTTCCCATTCAACCTATTTCCTTCAAGCAGAAGTTCATACAATAGAGAAAAAAAAACATTCTAACAGTAGCATAGTCTCCATGGAAGTCTTTAGATAAGAGGCAGTATGGTTTTCATCCAGTGGCAGCACAGCTACTCATTTTCATGTGGGATTTTTTTGTTCTTCTTAAAGATAGCTTAAATGTAAATGAGATTCAAACTAATAGGCGCTGGTCAAGAGTTTAAAAAATACATCATAAAAGAGGTTTTCTATACTTTAGCACATATCTCACCAAATAACATTTAATGACCATGTTTGGCCAAAGTTGTCATATGTAACACATGGATACAATACACAAGAATACACATTTAGGAATAATGAACTCAACTCTGGACTCTCTAAGAGCACCGTGAACATGAAAACCAACTGCATGTGATGGAAGGAATTTTCTCATCATTTATGTAAGGGTCCAAATAGCAGGGAAGCAATCAACATATTTTTTAGCTAACTGACCCTATCTAAACACACTATATGAATAAAACATCGCAGTATGCAATAGAAGACTCTCCTCAGAGGACGTGATTTGAGAGCAAGGACTTTCCAAGGACAGAACAAAACCACCTGAAGAGAAGTTATGTTAAAATATACACCCAAACCACAGTCCTTTTAGGAAAACGAACAATACAAGAAAACAAAAAAGCAAACAACAAAAATAAAAACCAAACAACAAAACAAACAAACAAACGAAAAATACAATACAGATTGAGACAAAACAGAAAAATAAGACTGTAAGTAATCGTGCCTGAGCTCGCTGTCCTGGCAGGCCGGTTCCCCACAGACGGGCCGGGCTTCACCTGAGGGAGCCTGAGGCCACCTGAGGCCTTATCGCCTCCTCCACCCACCCTCAGGCCGTTCCTGAGGAGGAAAACTCCTTCTTTTCCCTTACCCGAGGCAAAGACGGGGCCACCAGCTGCAGCTTCAGGAAGTCCTGCAATAAAAACGGCGAGGTGACCGGGCACAGCCCGCGCTTTGCCGCGGGAGCCCGACGGGGGCCGGGGCCCCTCCCCAGGTGAGCCTCTCTCTTCCCGCCTCCTTCTCGAAGCTTCGCAGTCGCCCTCAGGGGCCTCCCTCTTCAGGACTCCCTCGGCTGCGTTCCCGCCGCCTGCTGAAAGAGGCCCACTCGACAAGGTACCATCTAAAACCTCTGCCTAACAAACGTGAATCATAGAATTCAGTTAAAAGATACCTTAAAGCTGATCCAGTTCCACCCCCCTGCCATGGCAAGGACAGCTCTCACTAGACCAGGTTGCTCAAGGGCCCATCCAGCCTAATCTTGAGCACAAGCAGGGATGGAGCATCCACAACCCCTGGGGAACCTTTGCCAGTCTCTCCCTACCCTATATACAGGGTAAATAGTAAACCTGTTGGGTAGAAGCTGTGGCACAGGTGTGGGTTGTTTTTTGGATTACATAGGCAAATGAAAAAAAAACAGGGCAAAGAGAGGGTGTTCTTTTTGTAAACTTTTTACAGGAATAAGCACTTACAAATTCTGTGCACATTCGGGCCCAAATTACCACAGGCCAGCCTACGTAAATGCCACCATTCCATAGGTTCGGGTGGAGAGGTTATTCCATGCTCCCTTTCCCAAAGCCACTTCAGTGCAACACTGTTGGTACAGACCGTCAGTGGTATAAGGAAAAAAAAAAAATCCCTCTATTTAGAGTCTATAAAGCACTTTGGGGATCACTCAAAATGAAAGGTGTTGTATACATAAAGGGTGTTGGCAATAGCAGCTGCAGCGCAGTGTGGCTTTAGAAAAACGTTCTCTGAGGAAGAAGTGAACCACCCTTTTTCCTCACTAACTATAGGAAATAAATATATAAAAAAGAAAATGAAAGGCAGTTTGATAAAAGATTTCTTGTGATTTATTAAGTGGGAGACCAAAAGCATCCGAGTTTGATCCCAGCTGGTTATAGTTAAAAGGATTAAGATCAAGCTTTACTAATTCATATCTTACATTATTAAGGGCATGAATTTGTCTCTTATGATATTATAATATAGATAAATATATATTTTAAATTCAATCAAATTCAGTAATATAATTTTATTATTTCCTTTTAACACAGCTCTAACTACCTGTTGTTCTTCCAGTCCTCCTAGGAGGATTTCTCTCCTTACTACATTTGTAGTTTGAAATGATTTTTGCTTAAATGTATTGATACAGTGTAAGTAATTAAAGATAGTAATAATATTTTATACTGTGCTTTCTGCAAAACTTTTTTCACATTCTCTCACATAACTTCCAATCAATCATGAATTGCAACAAAATTTAGGTTAATCCTTTCTATACTAATGGAGTGGGACTGAACTTTTAATAACTCAATATTAGCAAAGGCTTGACTATAAAACATATACTAAGTTTGGGGAGGTGAAGTCATAGAAATTGTTAAGAAATTTACTAGTAAATTTATCATGCCTTATTGATATATAAGAAAAGTTATTTAATGCTACATTTATATAGACAAATGTGAAGTGTTTTTCTCTGATATTTAGAAAAACAGCAACAACAACAAAAGACACTAAGATCATCTAACTGTTCTGGTAAAATACTTTCTAGTCCATAGCACCTCTCATCCTGACAGATCCCCAAAGTGCTGTAGAGATTGCAAACACATGGATTGCTTCTCAGAGCACTGAAATTCTGTGCCAGGAGCACTACACTAAAGTGATTCTGGAAAGGGGATTGAAAACGAAATTATCCAGTGGAAATGACGGAGCATAACTGTTTAGACTTGGGAGAATGCAGCTTCCAAAAGTCAGTCAGGCTACTTGCACAAAAAGTATTCGGTAAAAAGCCACACAATTGGATGAGAAAGAATTGTAAGTGCACTTTAAAATGTGTTAACAACAGTTTGATGTGCAGGGCCTGATTCTGTACTTGAAATTTTGTTTTACCTGTATACTAAAAGTTGTTTTAAAATTGTAGGATCTTGGTAACCATTTTCTATTAAATTGATTCAAAGCCCACTGAAATCAGTGGCACCTTCTATAGGGTTTACAATGGTTGCTGGAACTATAGCTCTGGTAATCAAATGCCTTAGTGAGCGAGCCTACATACCTCAACAACAGAACTTCCTTCAACTTGCATAGACCGCCCTGTGTCAGCATTGAATATTTGATTTTAGAGTACAAATGTCAGGCCAGACCAAAACAAGCTATGTTCTGGACTGAAGCCTGCCATGGTAAAGCTGATACTTAACAGACTCTCAGAAAACTGGATTTTTAAAGTTCTGCCTAAGATACACAAACTGTGTAAAGATACTACAGCTCCTTCACAGACTCTATTCACATAATGGAAAATGTTGGTTGCATTCCTTCACTGCCTCCTCATTGAAACCTGTCCAAAATTAAGACGAAATAAAAGGAGTTTTTGCAACGTGGACAAAATATTTCTTAGCTCGAAATCTGCACATCCATTGACTCAAGCGCGACCAGCCTGCTGTCAGTGATGTCCAGGCACAAGTGACAGGGCAGAGTAACGTAGGACGGAGAAGTTTAAGATGTTATTTCCCGTCCATTCTCCTTCTTCTGACATACTGCAAGAGGATGAACCTTCAAAAGGTTTTTATGGGGCAGGGGAAGTCATAACTACATTAGTAATGAGAATGGTGCACATCTGTGTATCAGAGTCCTGTAGGTCATTGATGCTTAAGAAAAAGGTTTTAAAAATCATATTGAAGGGCATTTTCTCACACACTATCGTGTGCCCATCACATTTGTTCACTATAGCATGGAACATTTTTGAATTACATACAATATTAGTTCTTGAAAGGAGAAATTAAATGAGGAAAAAATCTTAAAGGAATAACATGGTCAATGATTAGATTAAGTCTCAAATGTATATTCTTCTTCCTCTGTTCTGCATAAGTCATGTTCCTACTCCGCAAACTGAAGCCAAAAACCTAATTTTGCATATAAATGGAGTGACTTCACCACTTGATAACAGCTTATTGTTTACATGTAAGAAAGACAGAAAAGAGCACAAAAAAATACCACAAAACACATACCCGCCTATTAACAGAAGTAGTCACAACACAAAAGCTTTGAATAACATGGGATTGTATTAAATATGCTATCAGTTGTAAGCTTTATCATGCATCTCCTTTTCGTGACTTTGCATGATTCAGTTACTAGAAATGACCAAAGGCTTCTTGGTTATTTCTGGAGATCAGGTATTTGTGTTAGGGCTGTAATAGAAATGTCATGAAAACACATCAGCTAATTAGGCCTCCAAGACCTACCAAGAAAATGGATGCTTTTCTTCAAACGCAGAAGTTGTTTTGAATGACTTAAGTAAGATCAACACAAGTGACACAAGGACATAATTATATGTTGCTTCACAAGCTGGAAGAACAGTGATAAGATTAACTGCTCCATCAATTACTGGTATAAGTAGAAGAAATATTGATTTGTGATGAAAATGACCAGAGAAAATAATAACATTTCAAATCTTTAACCTCTGGCAATGTAACTGTCAGTCAGAACTCCTAATGATTTCCAGTAAAATAGATGCTCAGAACTTAGAGAATTCAAACCCTGAGTGTTTAGTAAAAAAAAGTTGGTGTTCTGATACTGTTGCATTATTTGTGATATGTATTAAGGGTACAAGAGCAAGATTTTCCAAAGAAATGTCCTATTCTGGTATAGACACTGGAAGTATTCAAGTATCATGGTATTGAAAACTAGCCACAGTTTGTATTGTAACAAAATAATGGAAGATTTAACAGGATTACTGGAATACTTTCTCGGAACTTAATGATGTTAGTCTCATGTATACTTCAAAGTATTATGAGATATTTTGAATTTGTTCAAACATACCAGTATATTTAAAAAAAGGCATGATAGAGTGTCTTAAGTTTGCAGGCCTATTTGCCTAATAAAATTCCACTGTATTTTATGTGACACAGCACATTACACCTATTTCCTGATATCCAAGAGATGATGAATTCCTAGAGGTGGTCCAACGTCTCACAATGATGTTTCTCTATGCATCTGTAGGAGCGTGTATATCATCAGTAGTTTGTTCTGCTACTACCAGCGTTAGTGAGGGGGTTTAGGAGGTTTTTTGTTGTGCACCACGTATCACAGAATTTTTTTTTCCCTTTATTTGACAGAGTTTGAGGAGGCATATTATACCTCAGTGCGCAGTATGGATGGATGCTGCATTGTTTTAAATGGAGACTCATTCTCTGTAACCTGAGGGATACTGCCAAGTCTAATTCCTTTAAAATCAATTCAAGAGATTCATACTCAGACTTGGCTGGAATATGGAGGCATACGCTTTTTGAGCAAATCAGAAAAATACAAGTTCTTTTAGTTCCTCTTCTATTGGGATGCAATGTTTTCTTGTAGGGGAAAATAATTAGACATTTTGAAGGAACACACTATATTCTGCCATGTATTTGCTGGTGTGTTCTACTGTTACTCACATGAAAACACAAAAATATCAAATTGAAATATCTTTTCTGTCCTAGAAAAATATGATCACTCATCTAAATCCATTGTTGAAGTTCATATGATTTCAGGAGAAAACAAAACACGCAATTACTCCAGCCATACAATGTCCTTTCTTATACAATTAGAAATCAGTGCAGTGGGGCTTTCTGTTGTTTGTTCATTTATTTGTTTAGTAACAGAGACATTAGGGGAATTCAGCTGAAAAATATCTGTAAGATTAATTTCCAAGCTGATGACCAAAATAGTGTTGCCTGGAATGCAGATAATGTTCCATTCCTTGGTTCAGATATATACTTCTCATGGTCTCTGTAGAACAGTAAAAGCTTTGCACTCTTTGACTGCTAATATTTTAGAATTCTGTCAATGACAGATAAAATAATCACTAGAATTTCATCCATCTCATTAGTCTTGCATTTAACCTGAAATTAAGACGGCGAATAATCATATTGAAATAAATCTGCAGTTATTTAGCCATTCTTTTGAAAAATAAAGCTATTTTTAATGAAGGTTTGTTACTGAAATGATTATTTCATTACATTAAATACAGTCAAATTTTTTTTTTTTAATCAACATCCAAAAGCTCAAAGTGAACACCACCTCCAGTCACAACCTATCTCCTTCTACTGACACTAACAGGAGTCACAGACCAACAAATGATACCCAAAGTGCTGAAAAATATAGTTTATTGTGGTTTGTTCTAGCACAGGGCTCAGGTTGCAATACTCAAAGACCACAGGTCTAGCCTTCAGTTACTAAAAACCAAATTAAACCAACCCAGCAAGGTCTCGTTCTTAATTATTGTTTTCTGTAGATTGCTGTCTGAGATCTGATTGAGCATATGCATGCAACTGACTCCTAAAACATTAGCTGTTACCTTTGCTCCTTAGAAACAATAAATAATACCAACTCTTTTCATGTTTCTGAGCATGCTACAATAACCTATTAGGTTTCTAAAACAAATGCCACCACCACATTATACGTGATTTTTAACTTCCCTCAAGAGAATCAAGAGCTTACAATTTAGAGGATACACAGGTTAGAATCCCATCTTGCAGTGGGAAACTTTGATCTTTGATGGTAGCAGGAAGGAAAAAAGATACATGTATAGCTAGTTTTTGATGCCAGCACTGTTGTGATATTGCTGGGTAAGAGAAGAATGTTTTCACTAAAAGTATGAAGGAGTTACTAATCTTCCTTAAGTAAACAAACAGAGGAACTAAATATTGTCTGCAAGACAGTAACAAAAGTGTGTGCTAAGTTGGTTTTAGGTAGGTTGTACTATCTGCAGATTTCCACGCATATATTACGTTGCACTAGATAGTTTTAATGCATCATCCTCTATTAGAAATTAAAGTTGTGGTTTTTATTTACTTATTTTTCACTCGGTGCATTTGCAAATTGTCTTTCTGTAAGTCTTCATTACTATGTTTTAGCAAGCAGGCCACCTAGTGCCTAACAATAACAAGTACTCCATCATGACCTGAAGTGTGCTGCAAGAACTAACAGCACACTTAGTTGACTGGGTATCAAAATCATGATGCCATGTTACATCTCTGCAAACAGAGAATTCCGTTTCCCCACCACCACCCTAGAGCAGGATTGTGACAGTTTCCTGTAAAAAAACAATTAATATGGAATAGATATGCACCTTTTCCTGCTAAGAAAGATAAAATTTTCTTTAAAAGCTGATTTTTAAATAATCAAGCTAGTTGCGATATCTCCATTATTTCAATCTGTTGCTGAAAAAAATAAATGCCAGTCTTTTTCTACAAGTAAGATTTCCCATTATTCTTGGACACATGGAATTTCTAATTTAATCTAATAAAATGAAGAAGAATGTAGTATTTTAATAGTGTGAATGACATATGGTAGTGCCACTGCAAGGGGTATTTCCTCCTAATTACATATGTGTCAGTATTTTACAGTCCAATTCAGCTTCTTTTAAGATGGTTGGCAAAGTTTCCATAAAGATCAAGAGACACAGCGCCTATTAAGCTTTCTGTTTCATCTTGGCGATATACTGCTTTCCTGTATACTGGAGTGAAAATTCAATCTCAAGAAGCAGCCAATAGTCCCTCAAAGTAAAAAAAGACTCCTTCTTTCTTTACTCAATTTTAAATTACCCGTAGTGCTTTCCTTGGAACAGTGAGATTTTTAAGCCTGTAGAAAAGCTATCTTCAGAGGTGTCAGAAAATATGGAAAATATTTCTTATTCAGATTCTCCAGACTAATTTTCAAATATCCTAATTTTACATGTCTCCATGAAAGTAAGTCAGATGGCAAATGATTTAGTCAGAAACAATGCTTTAGTCCTCCTGAACTTCTGTGGAACTTCAGTTCCCACAGCCCTGGGAAATGTGTATCCAGTGCTGAATATCTCATCCAGTACTCTTAAAGTCCAAATTAAATATTTTTTCAAAAACCTGTTTACTCTTGAAAGCATCATAACCTGAATATTCCGGTTCAATTTATAAACTTATTTAGGACTTATGTGTATATATAATCTGCTTATAGGGGAAAAAATAATGAAAATTATTCAGTGAAGTAAACTTTTGAGTATTAAAGCAAAATTTAAGAGAACACACCCACTACTTTTGAATCTACCTCAAGGGAATAGTTAAATTTTGCCCCAGATCCTGAACATTCTGTAGGTGACTGTGACCACATAACTGAAACCCTCAAACACCATTTAGATTGCACTGCCTTTACTACTGCTAATATTTACTTTGATGAGCATTTATATTTACAAAAAAACCCAAACAAACAACAATAACAAAAAAAAACACTTACAAGTTTAGACCTGCCTAGAACAGGAAATAAGTTCTGAATGTGTTTGAAAGAAAACAATCTTTCCTTCTGTGGTAAATGAAACCTTGTTTGCCAAATTTGAAATCTAAAATTTAGCTTCACAACAATAAATTTCGCCTCTAACATTTTGTGAGCTTTTTGGAGTTTCACAGGGAGGAGGAATAATCCTTTCTGATACATTGTAATTGTCTCACCCATCTCTTGATAGATACTCGTCATGTATTAGAAGGATAAATGCCCACCCATACCTGCTTGATTGATTACTTCTGCTTTGTAAATTGAACAGCATCATTCCTGCTCAGACGTGAATAACAGTATAAAAAACCCAAATCAAGCCTTTATTTAGCACCTGCCCCAATGAAACTGGGGATTTTATGATAGAGACAGGAACATCTGGGATAATTCAAAACAGTACATGAACCAGGTCATGACATGACCATGAACCTCTCCCATGATGGATTTGTAGTTGGATAGGAATGTTATGATAGATGAAATGAAAATCTATTGAAACAATACAATTTAACACCAACATGCTGGGGTGAGATAACATTCCCAGAACTAGGAATTGTGGGATAAATTTGTCTCTAAGGGGCATACAGTGGACAACACCAAAGCATAAGGATTGATTTCCAGGTTTGCTGGGGGCTCCTGAAGCTGACAACTTCTCCTTTTTCCTATCCTGAGGAATCAGTTACAAAGCAGGATCCAAAAAGTGAAAACATCAATAGTGGCTGCAAGAATGTCTGCACTACCAGTGCTGCTTGTCCTTAGCTGCCTAGCAGTTCTTCTTTCAGGGGGACAACTGCAAAAGAACCTGTTAGAGTAGAGGACCTGCGACTGGTTGTTGTCATCAATGTGTAACATCCCTGGGGTGACAGGTTCTCTCATTCATCTGGGGGCTGATACATATTGACAAGGATGCTGCCTGCCAAAAATGGCAGTACTGAACAGCATTTATTTCGCTGCATCTTGGCTTCTAGACTGCTGCATGCCACAGGATAGTCTGCAACCCAGAGTCTTCTCCACAAGTTGATCCTACACCACAGCATTCTTTCAGGTCCTTGAGAACCAGGGTCCTTCCCTGGAAAACTAAGGGTTTTTTCCTTAAGAGTGCAGGGATTTCAAGGCAGTGAAGTCATGCATAACAAGGCTTGTCTTCTTGTAAGGCTAATCTATACAGCTCTGTCTTTATTCTTTCTATCCTCAGCATAAGACCAGATTAGAAATAGCAACAAAAGGTTGGGTTTTCCTGGTGGACTAAAGGAGGCTGGAAGGGCAGTGGAATTGGCCGTTGCAGTTTCAACACTGGCATCTATTCTAAGCTCGAGTACCACACACTGCTGCGAGCGGAGTGTTAGAGTGACAGCACATCTGTGTATCAAATCTAGTCCTGCACTAGAAACACTGGAATTATTTGTAAAGTGGTTAATCATTTATAATTCTTCTATTTGAGGAAATAGCCAATAGTATTAGCCATGCGAGCCTCTGTGGGCTAATGTAATTAGTCTTACGCATTTTAAGACCAGATAGAATGGTATTAGAGAGAATGGAGGACTATTTTAATTGGATGATGGCAAAATCCCTCTAAGCACTATGGCTGTCTCCTGTGTTCAAAATCCTTTAAAAACTTCACAGATTCCAATTGTTTTCTGCAGTAACAGTATTTCTATCTAAATTATATTAAATCTGTCAGCTCATTTCCAGAGTAAAAGTGATAAAAGCGCATTCAACTTCTGCAAAGCTGATCACTTTCAAGAAAAATATAAGATAATTAAAAGCTGTTACAACTGACAATACAAGACTGCAGCTTCAAAATTCTCCCCTAATTACAGCTGCTAACTTTTAATAGCAACTGTAACAGTGAGGCAGGTTTGACATTACAATAGCATCCCAACCTCTTCTTTGGGAGAAAGGCTCTTGGGAAAATACAATTACAAGGTGAGCATATCCAGCCAAGACCATTGGAAGTTTTGAAAAGCCAGTGATTGCTTTCATTTTTATTCTTGTTGAGGAATCTAGATCAGTTCCCCTTTGTTTGAATGCAGTCTTTTTAACAAGGTCAAATGTAACCAGGTGGAGCCGATTCCCTGAAAACATTAAGGGGCCTTAAAGGGAATGGGCAGTCCTCCCTGAAAAGACCTTTTTTCTACATGTAATTTCTGATCCAAGCGTAGAGCTGATATAAATAGCTTCACAGCATTCCTATTCTTGAAGGATTTGCATGACAGGATAGAGAAGGGGCATTCTGAAGCATACTGTATTGCTTGGTTTGGTATTAATTAGCCTTTTCTTAGTTTGGTATTGATGTGTTATAGAAGGCAGAGAAATCCTCAAGCTGCTATAGCTTAAAAACTGGATGTTTTTGCCCTCCAAGAATATAGTGACTCCATGTCTTTAACAGTGATTAAAGGAGGGGTGAAAATGAAAATTAGAGCCAGTTAGGGCTTTTCTCAGCTGTACAATAGGAGCCATTGACTCCTGGTCTCCCAGTCAGCCTCACTGAAGATCAGGCCAGCATTTGTCTCCTTTAAGCTTCTGCAATTGGCATCGCTTTCTACAAAAGGAGGATACAAAAGTGGAGAGGTCTGAAATCTTTATCAGTGCAAACTGAGAAAGTTCCCATGACAGACATTTTGTCCAGAGTCTGGACAGGCCCTGTGCTTTACCTGTTACCTGTGCATTTAACGTCTTAAGGCTACACATCTCTATCCTCTGAGGACCCTTAGTAACCCTCATGACAATTTCGGGATGTGTACTGTATCTGACAGCCTTCAAAACAAAGTGCTTTTTAAACCAAATCAATCTCAGTGGTTTTATCTGTCACTGAGAATTTGCGTATATGAAGAAGTAGTTCCATCAGATTGTATTGGCAATTCAGTGCACAGAGAAATTGCAAAATATCTTATGAAAAAGAAAACACCAACTTTAATCACTGGTCTACTGTACCAAAATGAATGCTAAGATCATTCTAAGATCAATACAATGTTAGAATAAAAACTGAATCAAGTTCTTTTCTCAGATAGTCAGCGGTTTAGGTTTGTCAAATTAATGGGCAATTCTTTGTAGACTTCATGGCTTATCCTGTCTGGTTCTCGCATTAAGCAAAATTGCTATTAAATAATTCTGAGGAAATCTTCAGCTTAAAGCTAATGCCAACATTCAGGTATAGAAGACTTATTTCTGTAGAGTTTGACCTGCTGCACATCTGAGCAGAAGGAAGAGCAGAGGAACATAACGCTGGGGCTTTCTGTGCCTAAAGTATCTTCTGGTTTGTGGTATTGCATAATTCCCCAAGAGTGATACACAGTCTATTTTAAGAAAGGATGGAATGGATCAGTGAAAAAATACAGAGCGCTGGCTTACCATCCCTTAACAAAAAAAAACCATCCTTACAATCCAGCTACTTGTAAAATCTGTATCTCTGTTACTGAATAGCTACTTAGAGCTGCCCTCACGGACAGTTTCAAAAGGAACCACCATCCTGTTCCCATTGTAGGGCATCAGGACATCAGTTAGATATCCTGTATCGGAAGGATGTGATCCAAAGGTCTGCAATGAGGCAGTTTCTATGCAGCCGACTTGCAACATTTCTGGTTGCATTGTAATTATTTTAAAATGTGGCCAACGTATAGTGAACTATGTAGAGCAATCAATACAGGCCCAAACATTATTGCCACCTGCTATGAAATTTTCAGAACACTTCAATGTGAACCATGTGAAACCTCCAAGGCTACTCTTGGTCTGACAATACCCTATATAGACCTCACTTATTTCAGTGTCTTGTCAGGTAGTAATTGGCTATCCCAAACCTATGACATTCACTCCAAGGTGATCACGGGGAGGAAAAACATTGTCAGTGTTTTTTTCAGGTCTCATCTGGTTTTAAAAGTAATTGAAGTGGAACATTTCATTCCATTTAAAGCATCCCAAGAGTAGAAGTTAGTGGAAAAGAACTTCTAAGAGCAAATGAGGAAGGTTCTAAAAGAAAAATTCCCAAGGGATCCTATCTCAGACACAAATATTTTTTTAAATTACAGGTGCTCATAATTACTTGTAAGGGAGAAACTAATTATGGTAGTCTTCAGGGAACTTAAACATGGTAAATACTGAGAGAAAGCAGCCTGGGTTTTTGAAAGTTATTTGTATAGGTTGCTCACGCTTGCAGTCCGTGCTGGGATGTAAGCATCTCTTTTTTTCTTCTTGGATTTTGTTGTTACACAAGTATTTTTATCTATGTTAAATAATCAGAAACAACCCTTAGTTCTTTCTTAATTTCCTGCTTTTTAAAAGGTTTTCTTCTTATAAACAGAGACTATTTCCATGCTCACTAAATGAACACATGAAATCTTGTGCTCATCAACAAAAAAAGCTGCATCAATGTATTCTGTATTGCTAGTACATATTTAAGCCATGGTAGAAAAAAGTATTTTTAAAAAAGGTGAGTGAATGTGTTCTTGTACTGAAACAAATAATAAGCACTGAAATTTTTCATACATTAGTATGGAAAATTACTGTTGTACTAGGAGACACCATATGATAACAGATACAGATGTGGCTTAAAAGATCAAATGAAAACATATAGAAGAGCTAAATGTGTTTTAAGGCTTTTTGCATATGCCCTAGCAACTGGTACCTCCTGCATACCATGTATTTAATCATTGTTGAGACTCCAGTTACCACAACCTCAAGGAAAATGTGTACAAGCTACAAGCCATGTGTCCCTTTCTACATGTCAACTACGTTGGCAAAATAAGGAGCAGAAAAGGAAAAAACTCAGCTTATTGTATATTACTTAGCTAGTAGATTGCTGCAAGCATGTCTGAATTCATCAATTCTAGAATTAATCACAATAAGTTAGGGTTAAGTATACTTTTTACACAAACTATGACTACTTAACATTGGTTTATCATTATGGTTTCCAGTTGCATGTCATTCAGACAATTCTGAGCTTGAAAATCTCCCGAGTTAGCTAAAAATGAAAGGATGGGAAAAAGCTGAATGAAAGAAAAACATTTTTCTTGGACAAAATAGGGCCCCTCTTCCAATCTTCTTCCCTTTTTTTATACAGAAAAATATTTCAAATAAACCAAATCAAAGCCTGCCTCAGTATAATCCAAATAAAGCCAATGGCATAGAGATAATTTTAAAGAAGAGTACAACCATTATTTTGATTTGTATTGACCTTCCACTGACTTGGACAAGTCTTCCATTGCCCTAGTTCGACTGGAGTCAATGTTCATTTTGACATTGTGAGAGATGCACTGTTACGGTATTTCTGATCTTGTATCAGTCCAAAATATTTGCATATCAAAAATTCAATTGTGTAAAAGACAAATGGTCTCTAATGTTATGGCAAGCAATACAAATTTCATCCCTGAAATGCTATATTTGATGACAATGAGCAACTCTACTGGCTGCAGTGACTAGCCATGGTCAGTATGTGTTACAACAATTTAAAATAAAGCACCTTGGAAATGAAATCCTGTGACTGAACAGTTAAAGATCTTATTAGGTATCAGCTAATTAAGGAATTGGTTAGGTCTAATTTTAATGTTCTTTTTTGTATACTTTCCACTTAGATCTACAATTGTTTGAATTTGTAACAAGCAGTCTCATTATCCAATCCATCTAGGTCCTAGTGACAAATTCTGAAATGATCAGTCTGTAATTAATTACCAGGAAATAGCTACACCTTACTGAATTTGGTAAAATATGTCTAGTTACACAAGTATGTTAATTAAGAGATTCTCATACATTATTTGTTAAGTTATAGCAATCTAGAAGTCTAGTTCTAGATAAAAACATGATCAACATGGATTTTCAGCCATTGAAAATATTTTCAACATTTTTATGATGATACTCAGTTTCTTAACGACTTGTCTTTCTTTTTTTAAGACCACTGATTTTTAAAATATAGCATTTTATGAACTACTACTTAGTAATGGTGAGTTAACACAGTTATTGCAGAGAGACCATTTCCAGATGTATCTACAGTGTGGACAAGTGATCTTCTTACCACTAGGTTCATTAGATTTATAGGTTATTCTTTGAAAAACTGGACAGTTAAGCTCTGTGATTCACCCTTAAAGTAGTAATTTAAGAATAGTATCCTGGCTTCCAAGCTGACAGAACAACACAACAATTGTTGTGCAGCACTACCAAATGCTACAGGATCTGCTGGTCACAAAGAAAGCCAGGCAGGTGTCTGATCATCAGTGGCAGCCCTCTCAGTTATGACCACAAACTACTGATACTGAGTCAAGATCCCAAGGGCACAAAGGAAGGCAAGTAGCCTAGAACAGACTGTCAGAGGACAGACTTGAGCTTAGGCAGGGATTTCTTTCAGATAGGCTAGATCCTGTCTGAGGCAGCTCTGAAAGGAAAAGTTGCTCAAGAGAGCTGGCAGACCTTTAAAGGCAACCTTCTGCAACAGAACACAGGAAAAAAGCAGACTTACCAGGAGACCTGCTTGTTTTCACAGAGAACTCATGACCAAGGTCCAGTAGAAAAAGGACATAACAGGACACGAAAGTGAAGACAGAAATTTTGCCTCCTCTGCCTCTGTCTTCAGGGAAAAGGTCTTTGCATCTAAAGACAAGTGGTTCAAGGAAGAAAGGAACACAGGAAAAAAAAGGAACGTGGAAGAAATCCCATGAGGACAACACCAGGCCCTTTACTGAGGTGCACAATGTGAGAATAAGAGTAAGGCTCATAAACTGCAGTGGCGAAGGTTCTGGCTGGATATTATGGCCAAAAAAAAACATCATGTGGGATAATTAGACACTGGAGCAGATGGCCCAGAGGTTGTGGAACCTCTCCCTGTGCAGGTTAAGACCTGACTGGACAAAGCCTAAAGCAACCGGATCTGAATTCAGTGCTGGCATTGCTCTGAGCAGGAGGAGGTTGGTCTAAACTCCCAAGGCTCCTTCCTGCGTGAATTATTCTATGATTCTATAAAAATTTAATCACAAGGATAAGATACAGGTATAAGTATGAGCTTGATTTGTGGAATGCAGTACTTAAATTTCTTTAATCCTGTGCCAGGGTAAAGGTATAAAAAAAACCTTCACAGCTATTACATTTGTGTCAGGTCAAGAAGTCTCTGTCAGTTTTTTTAGTATCAATCAAAGATTACCAAAGACAAAAACTTGATGAGCATTTGCATAATTGAAATGGCAAAAATTGCTCCTCAGAACTACTTTAAATAATTCTTTGCAGTACCAGGCTTATTGGGCTTGTTTTTCCTCTCTGCTAATGAAAATTATTTGAACCATGAAAAGAGGTTCACCTTTAATCCCAAATACTGATTCAATGGGGAAAAAAAAAGAAAGCAGTTTGTCTTATAGATTCATTAAACTAGTCAGCACCCCTTGAGAACTGGAAAATTTCCTAGGAAATGGAAAAAATATTTCTTACATGATGTAAATAGCACTTAACATCATATTGAAGCAGACCATTTTAAATGCTTCAGTATGTCACAAGGGTATGTGTTTCCAGTGAGGGAAAGGATTCATCCTTACTATCAAGTAATTTAAATAATGTAGGTGTAAAACAAATACTTTCCACATCTTCCAAATTTAAAAGATTGATTCTAAGCCAGAATCTACAGAACTGTTTTATATGAATTTCTGCTTTCTGTGATGCAAATAGATACCAATTCCCTAGCCTTGTTACAGGTGCTTTGGGGAATATTTATATGAAACCTCAAACAAGGAAAAAAATCCAGCTGTAAACAGCTGTGTAGCATAAATGCTGCAGTGCTTATAGATAGAGCTAGAGTACTCCATTATGTCCACCTGATTGCTGTCACTGCCGTTCCGTAACAATCATCTTGGGAAAGTGTATTTGTGTTCTATGCATCTGAACAACTTAAAGGAAGTTTTTCTATTGAGGAATGACGAAAATCTGTAATGAAGTGGAATAAGTTTATTGCCTTTAAAGATGGAAGTAAATGTGTTTCAGGCACAAGTATCTCATTTCCAAAAAACCTTTCGAATCATGAGCAATGTTCTAAGCAGTGATAAATTCAGATTTTTAAAGGTGTTTGTGTAGAATCATGAACATTTGTAGTTTCTCTTCATAAATGGATTACCATCCTGCAATTTCTCGTAGATTATTTCATTTTAATAGATTAAATATGGTAGGTAACTGAAATTGATACATATTTTGTCTAAATGTAGTTCCAAAGAAAAATTTTCTACATTTCAACTTTATGGCTACAAACTTGGAATATATAATGGAAGCCATATCTCTCACAGAAGTTAGAAGTACCTAAAAAAATTTCCTTATGCTACCGAATGAAGAGACAGAAAATACATTTTGCGCCTCAGACTTATCAGAAATTATAGCCAGTAGGCGGTCGTGCTTTAACTTTAAAAAACAGGCCTGAACCTTATGACTTTCTGCCTTTACCTTCCAGCAAGGTTTATTTTTGGTTCCTTTCCAACCGAAAAATGGACTATGAGATTCTCTTCAGGTTTAAAATAATTAGTAAACCCTTAGAATACTCATTATAAATAGATCAAAGCTTCAACCCAACTTCAATACAAAGGCAAGCATTTTAGATCAAACTTGAACTACCACCCATCCCACATATGTCCTGCTGATATCCTACTTTGGGTTCTGTTAAATTATTAACACCAAAATACTGAATAATTCATTATTTAAAGAAAAATAATAAGAAACTTCATTTATACAACTTTTATCCCAATTACATTTTCTCTTTTCTCCTTTGCTTTTTAATCTGAGTGCTTTTTTGCTGTAAATTTAATGGCTCAATCCCTCATTTATAGGTGAAAGGAAAGGGACTGTAATTAGGAAGTCAAGAAAATGCAGGCAGGAGGCATTAGGCATTAATTGAAAAGGTAAAAATAAAGATGTTTGTGATGACTAAACTCTCTCAGTCTGCCAACAAGTACCTAGAACCCGTGATGACGCTCCTGGATGTCCAGTTCCCAGGGCAATTCAGAATTCATGTACTCAGCTACACTAACGTGTCACAGAAAAGTAACAGACAAAAGTGCCCCTAGATGTTACTGTCATCTACAACATCCACTTGGACCTGACGAATAATATAGAAGAAGCTACACTAAGAATCTGAATTCTGGAAAGAACTGTATCATTTAAATGTCAGAAAGTTCTCTTCAGTGCAGAGTCTGTGGTGTATCTGAGTAGAAAACAGTCAATAACAGCCATATGTAAACTATTTTGCCAAACAATTTCAAAACCACATTAAGGCTGAATATAGCACAAAGCATGCCAAAGCAGCAAAACATTTGAGTCTCTGTGCCTTTAACATTTATGAAAAGTGTGACACCATAAGCATGGTATTTAATGAAAACTAGCTTCAATTTATAAAAATAATAGCAAAAAGGTCATTTCTCAGTCAGCTGGCAAATGAAATTGATGGTGCATTCCTTCATCTCTTTACCATACAGATTTTGGCATTCACACAGGAGCACTCCTCCTGCCTTATGTCTAGCTTGGATGCTTAGCACTCATAAATCAGGGTAACCCCTTGGATGGCCAAGGAACAAATGCATCTAACAAGTTCATAAAAGAAAATGCCCTTTCACAAGGCATTAGTTCAAATTATCAGTATGTCCAAAATAGCATCACTCTGCATAAAAATGAATGCACTGCAATTGCCTCATCCTTTATCGACAAAAATACTGTGCTGAAACACTGGTACTACAATGTGGAACTTCAATTCATGCGTTTTCCAAGAATTTATCTGATTTTATTGAGAATGTCTCAGGCAATTCCTGACTTGTTTGTTGCCAGTGCAAAAGTAGCCAATAACAATCAAAATCCTGTTTTGCCAATATTTTCTTTGGATTTGGAGATAACTAGAAATAGAAAGCACAAATTTTGCACTAAAACGTACTATCAGTTTCTAGATGACTTTTCTGTTAGTTTTTTCCTCTCTGAATTTCTAAGGATGTAATAATACAGAATTATAAAACCCATAGTCATTCTTTTCATGTCAGAACCAGAAAACCCACTGAAAGCCCTTATGTGTTTGCATTTCATACCTGCTATCTAGGAATAAATTTACTCATTGCACTCACTGTATTCCTAGATTGCTCAGGCAGAATCATGTATTTGTCTGTACATAACCTTCAGCAATCAATCCGGATGAGAACTCTTGTATTCTCTATAATGTAAATTCTAAACAGCAAGTTACTTTCACTTCCAAATGTCATATTTTACTCCAGTATTACTTAGGTCAGAGAGAATATTTGGTACACTGGGAGTCATTACTATCAGAAGTACTTAAAATATTTTTTAACTTAAATACAGGTTATAGAATTTGCCTAAACAAAGAAAATTTTAGAAATATTTCTTCCTCATACATTGTTTTTTGTCCTTCATAACGACATGTTTACACTGACTCCACAGGATTGAAAACTTAAAAATAAAGAGGAGAATATGCAGCGAAGAACAAAGATTCTCCTATTTCTCCCAGATAAAAAACCAGCCATTCATGCTCCAGCACTGCAATCTCAGTAACTGTTTTTCAGTATTCCTCCTGTTTTAGGCCTTCTGCACTTGCTTCAGTTCACCATATAGATTTAGACAGCTGCAAAGTTATAGTGCACAGTATATTACCGTATAGCAGCTCACACTAAATAAGCAGATCTTGCTTTGGGCTTTTCAGCACAACTGGACTAAGATGCCTCTATAAATTCAAGTCCTCTGCTATAATATATCTGGCAAAATGATGCACCAAATATTTCCCACAAGTTAGAGAGCAGTGAAAACTTGAAATAAATTATTCTGTGCTGCTACCCTAGAAACAGAAAGTGAAGTGAGGTTCTGGGACACTGCAGTTGGGTGGGTTGAAGTTGCAATGTATTTCAATTTAAATAGGAATGAGAATTTTTGCTACCTCACACTTATGCAACCGAGACCATCTTCAGCTTAACTGATAGTTCTAACAGAAGGTACAACTCCTTAAATTGAGGAGCAGCCTTAACAAACAAAGTCTTCTTATCTAAATGGTTACATTTTATTTAGGAAACATGATACCAATTTTACTTGATACTCATGCAATTGATCTACTTTACACACATTCACAAGAATTCATTCTTATTAAAGCTTTTTTTTTCCTGCATATAAAAGAAAATGTAAAAATTATTCAGCAGCTGAAGCAGAAGTCAAACCAAAAAGCATTTCCTCTGAGACATGAATAACTCATGGATTGTTATCCAACTCTGGCTTTCAAGCCAGCTTCATGCAAACCTTTTGGTCAATTTAAACACACAACAGTAGTTGCACATGCTTCTCATTAGTGCTAACTGACAATTGAAAAGCAAGATCCAGTTTTCTTATTTCTCATAAAACTTCGGGAATTTAATCACCCTTCTAGAATGGAAGGTTGGTAGGTAAATCTTCCAGTAATCTTAATGGGAATTCCATGCATAAAAATGTGCATGAATATCAAATTCTAAGAACACAGATTTTTGGTTTAAAAGTTTCTCATTTCCTTTTCTATGCACATGCAAATCAGCATGGTTAAGCATAAATTCAAAAGGAATTTAGAGAGATTACTTTGTTAGCGGCGTATAAAAGGATATTCACATGGTAACACAGAATCAGGCAGCGCTACGGAAGTAAGACCTTTCCGAGGTCTGTTAAACTAACAAATGTGATTTCTCTTCTCTTTGAGTTGCTCTGTAAAGAATACGAGATCATACCTTAGTTTACTGGTTTCCGTGCTTACTGAAACCCAATTGCACATTCATTGCCAACTCTACTGCTTAGAAATGGTCTGTCACGTAGCCACCTTCTAGGATCTCACTAGTGCTGAGTACTCAGCATTCTGTGGTTTTCCTTACATAATTTTAATGACAAATTATTTCAATTCACTGCAGTCATACGTTCAAGGAATGGTTCACTCTAAACCTCAGGTAATGGGCTTCAGGAAGTTAATGCTACACTAATTAACATTAAAGACAGTTTAATTTCATATTTCATCAGGATGTAACTTCATGTAAGTCAGTTTAAGTGCACTGGTATAAAAAGCATAAATGGAAGGACAAGCAAACTACATGCTTTCATATCAAACTTCATTTCCAGAGTACCAAAACGTATGTAAAATGACATTACTGCTGTAGAAGAGCTCTTTGGGGTGCCAGGCAAGTTGATACACAATTTTAATGAACCTTTATTTCTTATTTGCGGCCCTGTTTGGTGTTAGTAGTTGGTATTACTGAATTCTTGTTGGGTTTATGCTGGTTTTGGTAGTTCAGTTACTGATGCCTGTAGCTGGCATGTTCCTCCTAGGCAGCAGCAAAAGCAGTACTTCATACAAGCCCTTGTAGATAATTTTGGATAATTTCCTTCCTCCTTTCTATTTTTGGCAACATATTTAGGTAATAGGAACAAACACTGAAAAAATGGATACACAGCAAACAAATGTTTGTTGTGCAAAAAGAATCTATACCATTTCCTCCATCAGCTTCGAGTTATAATAGCAATGAAGATTTCATTGCAGGTATTCCTGGCAATTAATAGCCAGATGAGTTCTCTTGATTACTGCAAGCCAGCAGTTTCCTTCAGTCTGTCATTAATCCCTGAAACACTTGACGCTCAATCACTGTTGCTTAGGCAATGTTCATTTTGATTGAATGCCAGATTGGGCCGTGTTGGTGAGTGCCCACAGGTACTGATGTGTGGCTTCAGGAACACTGACAAGCCAGACTCTTAGCTCCCTTTATCAGTTGCTGACTTTTGTTACCTTTCGTCTAAATAAACTTTTTCCAGTTTGAAGTGCCTAGAGAGGGAAATTTCAGTCTCACAAACAAAAAATTGCTTTTAAGAAGAAATCTCTCATTTATGTGTATATCATTTATGTATCTATAGATCAGCAGACAACTGGAATCCATGAATACAGACATTTACCACAAAATGTAGGCTCCCTTTTTAACTCCAGTACTAAAGAGGGAAGCTAATACAGGTGCACTTGTATATAGCATAACAATACCAAGTCTCTCTGTGAAAAACCTCACATTTTCACTGTCTGTTAGTTCACCTCAAGAAATGAATAGTGCAGCTGTACCTCAGCACTAAATATTGGCATCCAAGAGTTTAAAGATGGAAGAACAAAGTGATGTATCACTATGCGAATCTGCTGGAGTTCTGAATCCTTCAATAGTTTACCAATTCTTTGCTGGCAAGAGGAATTTTATCTACTTGGGAAAGAGAAAAACAATGGATCTTCTGAGATGTGCAAGAAAATAATTTGCAGCAAAATCTTATCCCTTTCTATAGTCTTCATAGAATTTAAACAGTCTCCAAGTACACACAAATAAAACTATATAGCGAGGTGTCTGCAGTAACAAGGTTCAAAATTGTTAAGACCTACAAGGTCTCTTCCTGCCTTCACATAGCCATTTTATGAGTAAGACTAGATGTGATAAATAAACCTGTTAGGAAGAATTTTAACAGTCATATTCAGTCTACACAATTCAGTGCACATCCTGGTTTATGCAGCAGGCAGAGCAGCACGTGACCAGGCATGGAAGAGAATTATGTGAACCTGATCCGCTGAATTTTAGCAAGGTGGCTCTATGTTCCATTTTGCACATTTTTACATTTATTGTTAGCATTAGCATTTTATATTATGCTGTTAAACCATTCAGAGCCCTGCAATGGAAGAATATTTACACTACTATTTCCAAAACAGTAAATATTTATGGGACATAGATAAGAGTCATGCTCTAAGATTTGGTAGGCTAAATCCTCGGATATTTTTAACTTTGGTGGCAAATTCTTGATTAAGGTTCTCAAAGCTTTAATCATCAGATAAGTAAGATGATTCAGATATATATGCAAGATATGTAGCAAAATATACTGCTAGTAAGAGTTGCATCCTATGGTACCCTACAGCTATGGTACAGCAAGACCTAGCAAAGAAGCTCATTATCACAACAGGGAACCCAAAACTCACGTGTCATTCATATAAAAAACCCACAAAGTACCGCAGCAGTGTGGTAAAAATAGCGGTGATTAAGATAAACCAATGTAGAGTGTGAGGGTATTGCAGAATTGGCTGCTTCTGGATTTGTTACCTTTTTAGCCACAGTCCAATACTGTATTCTACACTAAAATTAATTTGAACGGCTTGCAAACCTAACAGATAAGTAAGAGCATTCTGCTTAGTTCCCCACTGTGACTTCCTAGCAAGTCACTGACCCATTCACATTGGAAGGGTCCTTGGAAGGGCTGTAGTCTAATGTCCTATGCAGACGTGTCAGCACTGAATTCAGACCAGATTGCTTCAGGCTTTAGCCAGTTGGATCTCAAAAACCTCTAAGGACAGAGATTTTACAATGTTTCTGGGCAACCTGCTTCACTGTCTATTATGATAGTGGTAAATATACATTCCAGAAGTGAATAGAAATGAGTAATGAATGATTTACATAAAAATCTGAATATTGTCTTGAGCAATTGGTTGGGTATTTTCCCTTGGGAAGGTGTTGTGCTGGTTCAGCCATCATCATCTTATGCTGCCATCAGTTGCCTGATCACACAGCCCAACACTGAACTCAGCAACATCCCCTCAGAAGTCTTCTTTCAAACAGGCCTGCCAGAGGTTCCTGTGGGCCCAGCTCCTCCGCTGCCCACTGTGGTGCCAGCATCCCCTGCTGGACACAATGGACAGAGGTGGCTCCCTCAGTGGCCCTTCACATGGAAGAACACCATTGAGACAGCTCAGCAAGATGCAACCAGACCCAACAGAAGCCACACCCAACAGGAAGCTCCTCCAACTGATCAGCTCATCGTTAAAATAGCCTTGGCCTCACCCACCACCCCAATCATGACCACAACCACCTGGGTGACGGCAGAGCCACAGAGACACAGGTGAGCCAGATTCTGCTTCTGGAACCTAAAGCCATTGGGGAAAACAAAACATTCTGCTTGGCTGTGACTCATTCACAGGTCAACTCCAACCTGGGGCCCACAACTCAGTCCCCAGCACTTCACCATGGCAGACAGCAGTTACCCTGGCATAAAAACCTGTATATGTGGGGCTTGGGACCTGTTGTGGCCATGGCTTTGTTTGTGTGTGCTCCCGTGAGTGGGATACGGACAATGGCCGCTTTTCCTTGAGCATGCACCCAATGTCTCCTGCCTTTGGGCAGCCATATGCTGCCTGCTAATAGTGCATGGAGTTCAGGCTCTCCCACTTTCTACTCCTCTGCCAGCTCTTGCTGCTGCCTCTCCTTTACCTCCTGGCACCATCCTGCTGCCTGGCTTTCCTGCACATCAAGCCAAAATCATTGTGTTTGCTCCCCAGATCACTCTGATGTTTGCTCCAACCTGCTCCCTGCAGGCATCCCTCAGCAGACTTCCACAACTGAGTCCTCCCCCACCTTGTTGTACCATTCTAGCTGGACTTCCAGCACATTTATTGGTGTCTTTTCCAGTCTTCTCACATTACACCTTGTTCTGTCTTCAAATGTAACCTCTGTGCTGGTGACCTCTTCCCTTTGCCACACTCCTCAACTTCGCGTCTGTCTCCCTACCTTGCATTACCAGCTGAGAGGATACGAAAACATGTGAGATATTTTGGGATATTTGGTAAGGGGAAATGTAACAAACACCTTGATTCTCTCCTTCTCAGGAAAATCAATTGCCGTTACAAAGCATCACCCATCATAAAACATCTCTCACTGTGTTAGCTGAAGCCCCATGGAGCCACAGACTTTATGCTTTCCAAACCCCTATGGGACAGACACTCTCATGCTTAATAATAACAAGAAAACCAGTGTTGCATATGTTCTAAAACCACTGAGAATAAAACATGAAATGGTGACTACTTCAGCAATTTTTTCCAGCTAAAGATGGGACAGTTTTGATCACTGTAACTTTACAGGATCTTCTTTACCATTAAGATCTGCTCGACATCTTCTCAGGCTTACGTATGACCTAAAGTTTAAATAAATCTGTCTTCAGGGATGGTGAAATACATTTCAGATTTTCTTAGCTTCCTCTGTCCCATCCAACTGTGCATCATGGTATCTGTTTCTTAGCAATATCTTAAACCGATCAGAAACAACAGTCTTTTTGAAAGATCCTCTTTTCACTGTAGAGGATCAATAAAGGCAGACTAAATGATGACTGCACCTTCTTGAAGACCTTTTTGACATCCTGGAGGAATAAAAACAAGGGGAGATGAAAAAAGGGCGAAGTTAGACAATGAAGTCTCTAGTGAATATGTTCTTCACATTGCACTAACTGAAGATCTTCACATTTTGCTAACTGAAGACCTTCACATTAGAAATATCTAGAAGAACCTTGTGCACTTCCCTTTAAAATAAAATGATGGAGAACAAAGCCACAAAATAAATAAATAAATGAATTATCTTTCACATTCTCTTTAAAAGATAGAACCCCAAAGAGAGTAGGTATGTTGACCATTTTTTTGGTGCACTTTCACCCACGTCATTTTTTGCTGAAAAAGGCTTTGATGGCAAATTCTTTCATCAGCAGCTCTATTAATAACAAGTTCATTCTCATATTAATTAGCTTAGCAAGTTGTTGAATAGCCTTTTGTTTCTCCTGCACCTCTTTATCTATCCATGAAGATCCCCCTGTAACACCATGAGCACACACTGGCATGGCATTCTTCATCCTGATCAAGGGGCTGCGGCAAACCTCCTCCGCTCACCTCTGAGGAGACCATACCAGCTTTGGGAAAGCACCACCATGTTACCTTAGTGATCTGGACGGCCTGGTCCTACCAGCACATAGTGATAAACCATATTACCAATGATTAGTTACCCACAGGACAATTGCAGACAGGCCAAAAATTAGGTCACAGGTTTGCACCTCAGCTTGGCTTGGAGGACCATATCCTTTGGTGCTGCCATGAAGTGTCTCTTCCATCACTGAGACAATGAAGTCAGGGAAGGAGAAGAAGGGAAGAGTTTGGCCCAGCCACGAGGAGGTGTGGGTGGTAGTGAGGGGCTGGGGTGCGCTGTCTTGTCACTGACATCTAGAGGACAGCGCAGACAGCGTGAGCATTGTAAAGCATTATAAAGTAACCAAACTTTATAATGGGCAGGACGAGTCTTCCTTTGCCCTCACCCTGCTCGCAGGCACAACAGTGCTTGCAGCTGAAACTCACTGGCTTTCCAAACTGTTGCTCAGGCACATAAAATTTGAGACTGACCAAACCAACCAACCCTGATGGACACTTTCTGTTGGGGAACATGCCAGCAGCTCCACACGCTGCTATCACCCACCATGACTGTGAAGTCCACGGGCTTTATCTGACCAGGTGAAGGAGACCAGGTGCCAGCTGAGCAACTGTGGCTCCAACAGTAGGATCTACAGTGTTGGCAGGAGACTCTGGGATGCTGTCAGGTGCTGTGTGGGACAAGCCCTTCTGCAAGATGCATCTGCTGCCCTGCTGCGCTGGGTCTGGATGGGGTCCCTCTGACTGGAGGAGCAGCTGGGTGATTATGAGATCCTACTGCCAACCATTTGTATCAGGTGTGTTTGCACCTCCCTATAAAAAATATGTTGTTCAAGATCCTGTTAATGCAAGGTAAACCAGCTTTGTAAATTAAAGAAATAAGTAGGGAAGCTCCTGGGAAATTAGTTTTAATTTTAGAGACATATTTGCACAGTAGGCTCCTCCTCCTGGCACAGCTAAAGAGGATGAAGATGGAAGTCATTATAGATAGGCCACCTTCTCCGCATCTTTATTCTGGCACCAAGCTTTTGCAGATGTAGGAAACAACTGAAGATGGTGAAATAGCACTTCATACCATTTCCAGAGAGCTTTAGTGGGATTATTTTTAACAGTTTGCAGCTCTTTGGGATGGGATGGTTTCTTTTGTCTCAGGAGGTGATCAGTAATCACTTCAAGCCAAGGAGCCATTTTTTCCTCACAGGGTGGCTGAGCATGTGCGCAACAGCTCCTCGCCCTGCTTAGATCATGTCAAATCAGCACTTAATGGGGCAGTTTCCCAGAATCAGCAGATTACCCCACACCTTGATTTTTCAGGAATGCTCATAAAGAGCACAGGAGCAGAATAGTAAAAGAATGAGTAAACTGTTTTGCACAAAGCTAATAAACAATTTTTAGAGGGATTTTAATTAAGCACTGCAGTTAATTAGCTTTTCCCATGCTTTCAGCACTGGCCCCTGGATTTACAGGGCTGAGGTCAGCGAGGACAGGTAATGCGGTAGGCGTCACCTGTGGCACTGCTTCCCAGCAGCTCTGCATGTTGGCTGAGCAGAGCTCCTGTCACTCATCCCCATTGCTGCCTACTTTACAGCCAGGAAGGCTCCTACCCATTTGCTTTTGCAAGCAGGGGGCCCCAGTGGCTGACATTTCTGTGGGCTTATTTTATATTATTGGATTGATGAAGGATCTCCAGTAGAAAGAGGTTGTAGGTGAGCGTGGCCTCCATGTCTGTAGTGTTAAGAGATGGCCTTTCTGCTGACTTGGCACTCCATGCCAGGAACAGTAGAGAAACACAACCAGAAGAAAGGGGGAAAGCCTGTTCATCTGCAATGAAAGCGTGTTATGTGTAGAAAATAAATTGGGTACTGGACATCTGATGGTGTTTCAGTAGAGATGGATGACACAGGGACCAACTTCTTCACAAAGCGTTAAATTCACAAAATTCTTTCAGTTGTGCCCTGAGGAAAAAGCTATCAAGTCTTTAGCTGGTTCACTTTACAAACCAACCAGTAGCCACTATCTTTAGGCAAAGGAAAATGTTGGCAGTGGATGGAAAGAGAAAAGTTACTTTATTCCTCTTGCCCACTCCTCCAAATGTGGGACTGCAGGGTGCAGTTTCAGCAGGATCCCTAGTGAAGAAGATGTATGGATGAGGCAGAAATGCCCCCACCTCAGGGGGCAACACTCCTCTGGCCCTAGGGCCACCTATCCAGATCACTCCTGCATGAGGACAGTGGCTTTGGAAGCTGTTTTGCTGCACCTGGGACAGCAGGCATGTAGGACAGCACCTGTGTGCCCAGGGGAAGACTGATTGAGACGGGTCTGAGGGGCTCAGCTCAACTTAAGATGGTTGCTAAAGTAAATCAGTTTTAAAAGCAGATGGTTTAATTAGGGCACCAGGCTCCCTTGTTGTAATACTGTGTCTCTAGATATTTTTACTGTTTCATTAACAAGTCCCTCTTAGTTCCTTCTTTCCTGTTACTTGACAGATGCTTTCATCAGGGTTATATAAGGTCCTATTTTCACCCCTACTTTGCCTAGGAATAGATTAAAGAAAAGTTGAAATACAGATTAATATTTTGCAGAGCAAAATACTTAGCGCATACATTTTTTAAAGTAAAAAATGCAATTTAAAACCAGTTTTACAAGAGTCAATGCTCCGCAACAGTATCTGTGTACCTAGGAGTGGTTTCTCCAGGGAAGCAGCGGTTTTGCCGAGCCTGACCGGAGCTCTGCGCTGCCTGGGGATAGCTGGAGCGAAGTGCCTCCCCTTACACAGGCACACAGAAACGGGAAAAACCCCTCAGAGAATTTCAGTGCTGCTGTTGTCAGACAGCAAATTAGGGTGAGATGAGACAGGCCCCTATTAAAATGTGTTGCTTCTGCTAGAGGTGTTTCTGAGCAGTCAGACCAAGATTATATAGAGTGACACAAGCTCCCCAAAATTCGTGAGGTGAAGTTAGACCTCCTTATTCCTGGGTTCAAAGGAGCACTGACAGAAAGCAGAAGCTTGCTGGAAATGGTGTCCCTACATGCTCAGTCAGCTGGACAGTCAAAGTGACCAACAGATATTACAAGTATACTCAATAGGTTTACAGGTACATTTTGAAAGTAGCTGTGTGCTTCCTTACAACCCAAGCCACCTAAAGTACCTTGTTAAAGCCAACTATGGCCTTGGCAGCCACAAGACATGAGCAGCACCATTTTCAATCCTTTAAATGTTGATTACAACCCTTCAACATTAACATAGTCATCAAGATCATAGCAACTCTAAAAATACCTTCTCAACACTTTTATCTATCTCATCTGTTGGCTTTATTACTGAAGAAATATGTTATCATTTTGTTGACATTAATTATAGTCCAATGACTGAATGTGTCCTTTGGCTCTGTGTTATTTACCCACTTTAGGAAAAGCGGGATGTGACTTAGGTCCATTTAAGATATCTAAATGTGTGTTCTAAGGTGAGCAAGGTATTAAAGTTCCCACTACTGCAAATGAACATCTACAGAAGGCTCAGTTCAGCTGCCCGAATGCTGGCATTTGGATATCTCAGCCCGCACCCAAATCCTGCCTTCTGTGGGAAAGAAAAATAATCTTTAATCCTGTGCCTATCTCTGATGCACCAGCTGTCACAGCTCTCAGACCTCCAGGGATGTATTTTCTTCCTGCTTGTTCTACTACAATTGCCCAAAAACTTTAATACGGTCACTGGGAAGCAAGATTTTTGGGGATGGAGGGAAATGAGAAAAAGTCTGCTGGAGGTCATTTAGCAATAGTTATCTTCTAGAGAAAAAAAATGATCTCAGCATAAAATGAAAGCCTAGTAAAATCCAAATTTGATCTTACAAGAACTTTGAAGGTCTCAGCTGTGCTTAAGATTTTCTCCAAACCTGTGTTACATTGATCGCATTAATGTAAGTTCAGAAAATATTCAATAGTTATGTGAAGTGGTGTAGCAATATCTAAAGATGGTTCATAAACAAGCCCCATGCATCACTATCTTCTCCAAATAAATGTCTTTAAAAAACAAAGGCTGTCTCAGGTAAGGGTATCCATTTTTGCCAGATGCTCCTCATAGCAATCTGGAATGCCTCCTGGCATTGCATGAGTATGTGCAAAACACAGGTCATGGTGTCACTTGTGGGCAACAAGGGTCCCACCTTCTGAGTGCTTGTATGGAACGCCACAAATACAACATGAGTGTGCTTCCCTCTGCAAAAAGCTGGATTTCTTTTTGACTGAAAATATACTTACAGCTAAGAAAGTACTAACACTGTTGTGCCTGATTTTCTGTATCAAAAAAGAGCAGAACATGCTTGAATTGTTCTGAGGGAAGGATAAGGGAGTCAGGGAATGGGACAATGTCAATGTTCCCTAAGAAGTGGTTTTTAACAAAAAGCACTTAGTAAACTGTAAGCAGTATATGTTGCAGACTCTGTAGTTTAACCAAAAGAGGGCATAACCCTCTAGAGTTTACAAGTGCTTTGTATGAAGTAAAACAATTTGGCTGGCATCTGCCTTTACAGCAGATTTCCCATAGCATACAGCTATCTGGTTTGTTCATAATTAAATTACATCAGATATATGTGTTTTAAAAGTGGAAGTAAACCTTCCAAAGTAGTTACAGCTGCATGGTCTTGACTTTATTTTTCAAAGCAATGGGACCATCTTCTTTTCAAAATGACCTTTAATGAATCTCTTTCTTATAGCTACCTCTGTAAATACTACCATTGTCTATGGCTTGTTATCACAGTAAATTACTGAACTAGAAACAATACAGAATGACCTTCGTTTTGAGAAGATTACTGGAGATGCAGCAGCAGCAGCAACAGGAAGGAGCAGGAAAGATACAGTGCTTAGCAGAAATACTGCTGGCATGAGCAATGATAACATTTAAAAACATTTCCTATGAAATGGAGACCAGGTAAGTACATAATCAGGTCTTTATTAATACCAGATGATACAAAAAAAAAAAAAATAATCTTGCATGGACAACACTTGCTCAAAGTTTTCTACTCAACTGGCATTTCACCTAGTTTAGATGTTGGGAAGATCAAGCAATGGAGCAAGTGTCTCCTTTCCGACTGGCAAACTCCCTTCATTAAGTATTTTATAAATGATAGAAATAGAAATAAAGTCTTGTTCACCCACACTTGGGAAGTGAAACACCACTGCCTGTTTTTTCTTGGTGCACTTTTGTTTCAAAGGACGCCCAGGTTTCTTCTGTATTTTCCTCTACCCTTTCATCGGTGTTCCTGATCACAACATCCTATTTTCAGCTTCATGTGATTGCTTGTCTTGAATTCACAGCCAGTGGCTGAGAAGGTAACTGACCAGCTGCAGGGCCAAGAAAGGTCATTCAAAGACTCTGTTTCAACTAAAATTACTGCAATAAATGATTTGTTATCTCTGAGGAAAATATCTGCCAGTAGAAAGTACCCTTCTCAGATACTTACAAAGCAAAACTGCATTGGCTCCATCAGATGCCAAGTAACATGGCAAAATGTTTTGGTTTTTTACTCCCCTTTTTAGCCAAACCCAAAAATATTTGTAAGGGAGGGCAGAGCAAAGAGGGGTGGAAGTGCATTGCAGTAGCCCATGGCCTGGGAGGGCACAGGGAGCAGTGGCAGAGCTGGGATTCTTTGGAAATGACCAGGGTATAATGGGACAGATTGTTCCAGTTTGCTGTTACAGCTTTCAGTCTCATAAGCAAATAGGTGAACTGCAGTCAATTACTGGAAAAATCACAGTGCTATTCCCCATTCTAAAAAATAAATAGAATTTAAAAATATAATCTATTCTAAAAATAAAGAAAAAGTATTTTGCATGAGGCTTTGAACATCCTTTTTGTTGCTGAAAACACACCTTTGCATTCAACAGGCATTTCTTACTACACCCGCAGTTAATGTGAAATATTTGTTGACAGATACATAGTTAACTTGTCTTTTCCTCTTTACAATTACTGATGGTGAAACAGATACAACTAGAAAGTGCCAGAGTAGCATTCATCATTTATGAGCTGGCTGGTAAACTAATAATGTGGGACTATTCGCTGTTAACTATCTGTTCTGGCAGATAATGGTGTAGCACTGAGCACTGTCTTACCAAGAATGGGAAGGTCTCTGTAGTCTTGCACATCAACATGCGCCTGGGAGTGCAAAATCTGGAATGGCTCTCATTGGGTTAAGCAATCAGAAACTCTCCAAGTGCATCCATAATCTGCTTACTGGTTAAGCTGGTTGGGAAGCCAGTGACTGAGATCCTGCTGACCTTGCCCAGGGGATCATCTAAGTACACACAAATTTTGGAGGGTCTCAGACTGTGCAAAGGCAGCATCCTGGCCCTGCTCAATATCACTGCTACTGCATCAATCAGAGATGGGTTGTTGTCTTGCCTGCATGAGTGTTTAGAAGAAATCTAGATATGATGATGACGATGATGATAATCTGCTGTTAATTTGGAGAGTTTGACAAAGCAGACAAAAGGTAAATAAACACTGCACAGGAAAAAATAAAAGTGTGTTTTCCAGCAGAACTAGTAACACTAAATTCAGATATAAAGTAGGTTTTTATTTTCCATGGCTCTCATTTAATGCCTTGAAGTACAAAGATTCCTATACATAATATTATATTTAGATTTTAAAAAAAATAGTACCCTTGGGGAAAACCTAAATGTCCATCCACAAGGGAGGTTTAGCATTTCTAGTAGACAGGAACAGCCATCTGCTGCTTTCTGATGCTTAAACAGACCTCTGGCCATTCCAAAATTGTGTCTCTACCACCATCCCTGCTCCCCTCCAACCTCTTCTTCTTAGAGGTCATTAGTCCTCCCTTTTGAGTCTCTTTAGCGCTACATGTGATGGACCATGTGCTAGTGTATGCTCCTTGCAATTCCTTCAGGGTCCCCATCAAGAACCAGCACAGATTTCCTCTAAAGAACCAAGTGATTTTTACCAGGTGTATACAGAACCTCGATTTAAAACTGCAGGATTCACACTTGAAACATAGGGGTTAATTCTATTTATTAATTTATTTTTAACTATCTCTAGAGGTTTTCACTGTTACGCTCTCTTCTAAGTCCTGAAGGAGCAAATAGGCCTTTGCTTGCAGACAGCTCAGAGTTCTGACTTGCATAGTGATGTTCTTCCTAAATATCCACTGGGAAGAATGTATTATACATCCCTGAGTCTGGTTCATTTCCATTCTGATCTTAGCTTCATTTCAAAAATTTGTTATTTCTAATTTATAATTAATGACCAAAGTTACTCATTGGTGTCTATTTTTATATACTTTATATAACTTATGACATTATTTAGCTAATATTTTATATATTTATATATAATGTTATTTATACAATGTTAGTGTTTTCACTTCTTGTCTAGGTTTCATCAGACTATTTATCACATCTGTATGTCTGGCTTGATTTTACTAATCTTTGTATTCCTATGCTTCACTTTCCTGACATCAAGAAGAAATTCAACAGTTAAAAAATCATATTGTTGCTCTATTTCTCATTTAGTAAAGCCCATTTCAAATTCTAATTGCTGGAATTCAGTGAGACTTCTTTTCTCCAGCGGTGGAGGAAAACCCTTGGGTCTTCACTGGTATTCAAATCAGTTACTAAAACAGAGCAAAACTGCAATGGCACAAGGCAACGTATTGACAATGCCCATAACAGTTTCTGCAAGACAGGAAATTTGGGAAAGTCTTCTCAGCTTAGATGAATTTCTGAAGAAAATGTTCATTAACATACAGATTTATAGTTTCCAATCTAACAGAAGGGGCTTTCTCCTTTCCTGTGTGGTGACATTAGTTTCACCAGCGTGGCCACAAGATTATTTGTTAGATGAGAGGTGTGTGCGGAGTCATTACACATCATGGGAGACTTGTGCCTCTCCTCCATATAACATTGTCTTGTTTCTAAACAGATTCTTAATTTCCAGTTTACATGATAATGAAGGATTTAAAGCAGATATTTCATGCTCTTCCTCTATAGCAGGTCACATTTGATAATGCTGGTCACTATTACAGCGACCCTTATCAAGTCTCTGATATAGAGGATAAAAGAGAGAGATGGGGTGACACTCCCTTCAGTGGGGACTTGGATGTTCTCTTGCCTTTAACCAGTCAATTTTCACAAAATTTAAAAAGCATCCAGCACTTCTGTTTTTCTCCTCAAAGTAGCTTGAATCATTGATCAATGAGTTTAAAATTACAGGGAAGAATTCAGTTATCTGGGAGAAGCAGTTCAGGCAGCCAGGCCATCTCCTTCTCTCCCGGGTGACTGAAAAAAACTTTGGGAAAAAGAGTTAAAAACAGGGGTTCTGGCAAGCTCCCCAAAAGGTGAATGCCATCTTCTGATTGCATTTCAGAACGGATAAAGATGCATAAGAGCAGGTCTTGCCAACACCTTTGTTTCAAAACATAAATGAGTTTATGTACAAAATAGACACAATCAGATATATTTTTTTTTTTCCTAAAAAAGAGCTGTTCATTTCAAGTTATAAATGAAACAAACTTGTTACTTTAGAGTAGGATTGATTTTCCATGTCAGGATAAAAATTCACTGCTAATAGCACGGTGTGGATGATGAATTCCTTCAAACCAGATGCAGAACAATCAATTCGGACATCTTTAGGAAATGCTGAAATTTATTTAGCCTTGACTGATTTACTCAATTCACTAAGAAAATCCACCAATTTATTACAAGATGCAAAATAGTGAAAATTATGTAAATTATTTAAAACCTAAACTCTCATCTTAAAAAAAAAAAAAAAGGGTGGGAGCAAGAACTGTAAGCTCAGTCCCCCACCGTCAGCACGGGAATGACCCTTCATGCTCCACACAGCAAGCATCAAGGCAGCTGTGTTTAAGAATCAGTTTTCAATACTATCCACAGTTTATATCTGACAACCTTATATCCAAAAAGCACAGAGGTTAAATGACTGATTTAAACTCCCGGTGGAGGCAGGGTACAGCTGTGTCCCCAGCAGTACGGGGCAGATTCATTTCCAGGACCATGGAGGCTGCTGCTGATAATAGTTCCTGTGAGTCTTCTGCAATGAAAAACTGATAAATTTTGTCTCAGTCCCATCTCTCACACATGACTACCAAGGAATGCTAAATGACCAGATACCAGCTCCTAGATAGCTAAAATTAATTAAAATTTGTGCTTTTTTTATTTGTGGTGACATAGTAAGTTTTTATTGTAGCTGTGGAAGATTATGAATATACAGCTACAGAAATACAGCCTCAGGAGGCCTTTTAATCTGCCCTCCAGCTCCAGAGAGGCTAAACTATACCTAAAACATCCCCAACAGAGGCCTGAGTAACCTAAAAGCCTTCCAGTGCCAGAGACCCCTTGTGCTCCCCAGGCAACCCATGCCAGGGCTTCACCATCCTCACGGCTGGAAGGCTCCTTCTAGCATTTCAGCTACGTCTTCACAGCTCCCTCCAGCTAAGGATCATACTCTTCATCCTTCTCACAGTAG
>JAVSBS010013846.1:0-19647 GCA_033124195.1 Coracias cyanogaster | reverse complement strand
GTGGGCCAGGTTCTGCCTCTGGAACATGAAGCCAACAGGAAAAACAAAACATTCTGCTAGGCTGTGACTCATTCACAGGTCAACCCCAACTTGGGGCCCACAGCTCAGGCTCCAGCATTTCAAGGGGTCAAAGACTCATTTTCTCTATTACACATATATTTTTCAGAACTATACAGTCATGCTGGTAGCCGAGAACAGTGGTCACCAAGAAAATTATGGTAACACATGGGTGACACTCATGCAATCATTCTACTGGTCGCCAGGTTGAACAACAATCTGTATGCGTACTTAATATGCATGCACATTCTAAATAGCTAATAAATGACTAAATGAAATCACTGTTTTCATAATGAATTAGTACAAGATCTGTTGTACATGACATTTGGAGTATTTAAATGGTTTAAGATACTCCAGTTGTAAGTACTCTGCAGCTGACTTACAACACCGATTCATCATTTAAGTGTTTTTAAATTGTTTATATGTGTCATTTAAATATGACAGAACTTGTGTAATTTTTTTATTAATCCTTTGCAATTACAGGGGTCAAACTACAGGCCAGTTCTCTAACAAAGCCAGCCAACAATGGTTCCCTCTTTGGGCAGAATGGATCATAGCAGAAATGAGGGCTTGATTTGCATCACACTTGAATATAGACTGCAACAGCTGCTGCATTTTATCAAGACAAAATTTCTTTACCCAGATCTCATTCTGGGAAGCAAAATGTCATTTTTTCTAAATCGACTGTGAAGCTGAGCCTGGTTACATAATGTACACTCTTCCCAAGTTTCCAGCATGCTGCGTTTGCCCAAGAGAGACTTGGATCAAGTACAAATTTTGTTCTGAATCTCCAGTAATTCTCCCACAATTTCCAGTGCCCTATGGAGCTACAATGTGTTCAGTGCTACAGACCAATGCTGCAAGCACTTGAAGGGTGAAGGGAGCATTTTGGCTGCTCCAAGATCATTCTTTTCCAAGCTGAGGAATCCTTCCGTACTCATCTGTGTTATTTAGCCTTTGAACCTTTTAAAACCTTGCACTAGTCATCAGTCCTCTTAGGCCATGAAGAAGACATTATGGAAGATGGTAATGAAAATATCTTTTCTGTATTTCATACTGAAACTGTGAGCAAAATGGACACATCCATGTTCTGTTGCAATCAATGTCAGATTCTGCACAGAACACAAGATACTATGTACTCTGGAAGCGTATGTCCTTTGTTATCTGAACAAACAGATGAAAAGTGAAACACCGGTCTTACAAGCCAGGCAGTGTTTATGCCATCCCGATAATTGACACTAATCAGAACTGTACAAAAAATCCCTAAGCTTAAGAAAAAACTGTCTCAACATCATACTAAAAATCTTATCTTTATCAAAAAGCTCTGCAACTATCACTGGCAGTCCAAGTCAGTCGCTCCGTAAAACAGTAGCTTACACAACTGCAAACAGAGCAATTGCTAATGAGAATAAAATCAGAGTTAGAGGATGTCCTGCCAACTCTATGGACAACACCACACATACAGTATATACAGCGTTCTCTTTCAGGGTGCACTGAACCACAACAAACATGCATCATTCTACATATATACAATTTCACACACAAATTGTCATCACTCTGATTCTTTAACCGTTATTAGAGTGAGACAAATTTGCTTAGCATTGAGTTCAGTCTCTGAATTCTATACCCATCCTCTCCTTACTACAGATTTTTCCACATTTTGCCTGAAAATAAGCCAGAAGGGCACAGTCTTCTGTCCTGCTAAAATTTGCATCTCATTTCCCTTCAGCAAGTCTCCATACCTGTCACAGGATACCACTTATCTTATAGTCCCCTTGCTAATTTTTAGAAATAAAGACATACTGATGAAAAAACATGGATATTCAATGTGTATGGGTGTAAGTCAAGGTAACCTTTCCTGTAGACCTCTAACAGTAGGATTCACATCCTATAAAACTGAAAAGATGTCATAAATAAATGTCATTAAACAAAGCTTGGATCTTAAGGCATGTTGGTGTCATTGGGTAGGGTGTTGTAGACTTTAAGCCTCCCAAGGAGAATTTTTGCCAAACTAATTTCCCCCTTTTAATTTTATACACAGCGAGCACTATGAGGGGCACAGAAGCGCACCCCTCACGTAACTTGGATCTACATGAAAACCTCAGTAGCCTTATGTGTCAGAATAACTACTGCTGTCTTATGCTTTGGTAGAAGTACCCCATTTGTCCTGAAACACTGAGAAATCCTTCCACGTTGCCATAAGCAGACCATCAATCAAAACCAGACTGAATTGTAACATCTTCCCCCAAAAAACTTAGTTTGAAAGAAAAAAAACTGATTTGACTACTTCCACTGTTCCTCTGTTCTGCAATTCAGTTTGAAGCTGTTCAACTCTGCACTTTTGCCTGTTAAGCACTCTGCATTAGAACCATCAATTTGATCTGAACATTTTAGCATTTTCCTTCAGCACTTGGGTGCTTCTCCATGAGAATTTAATGTTTCGCCTTGGTTCTTGTTCTCCGCTAGCTTGGCAAAACATCTCAGCTTTTTGATATTTTTCTCAGTACTTCAGTGTCTTGCCTCAAAGCTTCTCTGTATCGAGAGGCTCCAGTGCCATAGTTTTTTAACTTCATCCTGGCACTTTGCCTTGGTATCACAGCACATTCCTTGCAGTATGTCAGTGCTCAAACCATGTACTTCTACAACTACGTCTTTAAACCTATGAAATTTTTGTCTAGGATTCTGCTCTAAATCTTTCCTACCTAGGTGGTTCTTTTCTGCTCCGTTATAAATTTACCAGGCTCAAGGCAGGGTCTGACAGACATCAGTGTAACACAGTGCTCCTCAGTAACACCATGTACTCTCCTCCATCCCTCCTCTCTGCCCAAAATAATTAATGAGTGATCATCAGCTCCTGACAAAGTCAGTGCAGTGAGGTTTGACTACTTGGTTTGGTTTTTGGTTGTTTTTTTCTCTGATACATTAGAAACTCCTGGCAAGAAATTCTAATGAAGATTTTGTTGTTCCTTGGCTGGGTAGCCTGTTCAGTGGTACTGTCACCAGTACTACTAGCGTAGTACTGTAGTTACTACTATTATTTTATGTCTACTAGGAACATTTTCACTCTGCTTCAAATCAAACTGAAGCATGCAATGTTATTTCTGCATTTGCAACCAGAAAAAATAATAAGAAAATGACACTGAGCTTCAGTTCTTTCCCAGTATAACCGAGTCTAAGGTTTCTTAGTATTGGTGCTTTCTTTTGCTAAGAAAGGATCATAGAGAATTCCAAATTTCAATATAGTAACGCTTCCTGCGCCAGCGTCAAGTTCATTCCGACTGTTCCATGACAAATAAATTACTAACGATTGATTTACCAAACTTTTTCCAAAGCTGGCCACCTCACTAAGTAATACATAAGAGTTAATACATTAGATTTGCTCAAATGCAAAGCACACAGCTCTCAAACACTGAAAATATTTTGTTTCATTAAATACATAACAGATTTTACATGTATGTCTTAAAAACAGGCACTAACTTAGAGTGACATACACTAGATAGGATCCTTGTTTTTGTAAACAGCACAGCTCAACAGGCATCAGTCACGATATGCATATTGATAGAGCTGTAAGTCTTACACATATATGAGTGTTTACACTAGATCCTGTAAATATATTCAGCTCTTAACACTGAATTTATTTTTTGGAGAAAAATAATCCCAAATTACAGATTCCTTTCTATAGCCTTAAAAAAATGAAAAAAAAAATATCAGTGGCAGGTTTGGGTTTGTTTTCCCCCCCGATCTCAGTAACTCTATTTGGTAGCGCTCTAGCAGTAACATGCTGGGGAGCAGGATGAAAGAGTTACATCAAGACCCCATCACAAGCCACCCAACTTTTAAATCTTACTCTTCAGTAAGTGCTGCACAAGAGAAGGAAAAACCCAACAAGCAATAAACAACTTTCTTATTACAGTCCTCATCATGTCCTGAAAGCAGCGGGGTTTTGAGATAATGGCAGCATGCAGCCATTTACAACTTGTTAACCTTAACGCTGGGCTCCTGGAGCCAAACTGTCTGTGCACTAGCTGGCATTTTTCCTACAATCTTGCAAGCCTTTGTGAAGGAAATAGTCACAGGAGTTCAAATCATCTTTTGGAACCTATTGCTTTCATAACAAGAAATGTTTCTTTTCGTGCCTATGTCTGTGGAAAAATAGGAGCTGGTGGGAAACAAACAGGCACAGAAAGGTGGTAGCGGATACACAGACAGATGAAAATGGGCAAAACGCTTCCCAGTCATCTAGAGACACGACAGTCCCAATATACAGTTATATCAACAGGAAACAGAGAGACCCAACAAGTTGCAACACTTACACTTAGGACATACCCAAACACAATGGCACTAGAAAACATGTTACAAAACCCTTCTATTAATTGTCCACCAACAGGCCACATGACAAAAATGATTCCACATGAATGAGTACATTCCTTGACATTTTGTGATACTTCAGTTGTAAACTAGAGCAGACTCGATAACCATGTTCTTGTCCTGATTTACCTTCCTGGTCAGTCACACTGGTACAACCACCATGACTGAAGTCTTCTAGAGAGGATTCTGCACATAGATATTGCTGGTCAGAGATGAATTTTACTGGGACTGCTTCTTGAAGACGCTTGTTCAAAACCCATATGCCCAATGTTCAGCTCAGAACAAGGTGTCTACATTTAGCGTGTATCCAGGGCTAAACTAGAGCAGTTGCTCTATCACCCAGTGACCCCTCCCCAGTAGAGAAGGGGGCTGGGAAAAGCAGAGGAGACCCACAGGTGGAAATGAAAATGGATTTAAGGAAACCATCAAAACTAGTACCAATATAAAGTAAGCAAAGTCTTACTCAGGCCAGCAACTGCACCGTGGTCACAGTAAACAGGAAGGCAGCTCTCATGAAGATGGAAAACAGCAGGACACAAGGAGCAGGGAAGCCTCCAACCTCACCAAACTTCCCCTTTATACTGAGCATGACGTTTATGGATGGGATACACCTGGACCCAACTCGGGTCAGCTGCCCTGGCTGACTCCAAATTGCTAACGGCCTGCACACCGCGGCAGGCCTAGGATTCTGTCCCAGTGCAACCAGGACACAAGGACATAAGTTACAACCTTTATGACCACAGTGTGTCCATGCGTATGTATAAGAAATATGCACATATGCTTTTAATTACAAAAAAAATGCACGCACACATATCTTGAAAAAAATACTCAGCGGCAGGTAATCTTTACAAAATATAGAATTCAGCAGAAGCATCAATCCTCTTGGTATCGCAGTGATTTGATTTTGGCGTCCTGAATATTTCCAGTATGACAATAAGGCCTGATTCACAGTCATGTACTGAACTGGGAAAATCATGTTGTGAATGGCAGTGTCAGCTGAAATACATACAATTCATAACGATGAGGCGCTGTGAATACAGCAGTTTGTTATGCGGATTATCTGCAAAGGGTGTGACCTCTTGGAAAGCTGAATGAATGCGAAACTACTGTTGTTCTGTTCAACAGATGCGGTTAGGACACAGTTCACGTTTTGTTGTTACGCAAGTTTTCAGTACATTTGTGCTTCATTGAAGAGTTACACCAACAAAACAAAACTAATGCCAAAATTCACCCAAACTACAAACAAACTGTCTTCTTCATGGCAGATCTGGAGCTTTCTGAAGCAGCAGGAGGTATTAACCACAGGAAAATGTTCAGAAGAATCTTAGATGACCAGATTAAAAGTTTTGATGAATTAGTTTAGAAATATTTATCTGCATTTTATCTTTTAGCAGTATATTCAAAACTGTTCCCTTCACTGCATCTGTAATATTTCAGATGAAAAATCCAAGGATTAAACAAACTGTTTCATCACAAATTACGAGTTTTTACTGGCATGCTGCTGGTTCAGTCAAGCTTGAGCGAGTAATCAAGGGTATGAAGTGCCTTGTGGAAAGGCAAGCCTTTTAGCAGCCCTGTCCTGTCATTTTTTGATTTACTAAAAAAGTAACTTGCCAGAGGATTGCACTGGTTGTTTAGGGGTTTGTGTTTTTTTTGTAATTTATTTATTTAATCTACAGATCTTTTATTAATTCATTTTTATTTAATTTAGAAAACCAGATTTTCAGCATAAGGCCCTCCAAGTTGATTAACTATGCAGTAAGGATTTTTTCTTCCACTCTAATGCTTTTTCTAATCTGGAAATGAAGGAAATATTACTCTCAGGCTTCTTCCCTTCAAATTCAGATCAATGCTGTCTTGCCTATAAAACTCTCCAAACAAAACTGTGAAACTACTTCTTGTCTTGCGAACAGACTTACTTTTAATCATACTTTGTATTTCATTACATAATGCAGCAGTACAGACAATTTAAAAAGAAACAGCTTTTTGGTTTGTAAATCATCTTCAGGGTTTCTGTTTCATAAGAAACGTACAGATAACTCACATTCATCTTCTCTTTAATGACTACTCCCAGTAGAATGTTTACAGCTTTTTTAACCTGTAAATCTGATGAATCTCTCAAGAGATTCATTAAAACCTTGAACGGGATTCTCTTCTCTTACAACAAACAATACTCTGGTAGTACTTTCTAATAATGAACACATTCCAAGGGAAATTGAAAATCTGTGATTTCCCTGTGGTTAAGCGGCCCATGCAGATTATCGATGATGGTAACTGTACATTTAAATTACACCATCTTGCCTAGCTGTGATATGAAGTATCTTTCGAGAGTTTTTTATGGGGATTCGAATAAGGGAAGGATCAGAACAACTGTGTTGTGAGTTTGTGGATGCCATCCTGTATTTGCATAACACTATTTCCTTGGAGTCACGGCAATGCAAAACCAAACAGAATCTGCTCGTATATATGTGCCTTATTCAGAACATTTCACATGGCGTTTCTACAATAAAGACTTGTAACGCCTTAGTAAAGACAGCCTGCATTAGCACTAGAATAGTTTAAGTAGCTGACCACATATGGTTCTATGTCCTATTCCTGATCATCAGTCAAGGAGTAGCTTTTGCTGAATTACCACCAGTTCACACTGGTTCATCAGGGCTTTTCTTTTATTAAGATTTGCCTCCTAAAATAGCCCACCCCCAAATACAAGATGGGAAAAAAGTCGTCCCAGTCAATGGCAAAAATAGAAAACCTAAACGATAAAAAGTAACTGAAAACCAGTTCATCCCCTCCTCCACACAGTAAAGGAAAAATGGCAAAAAATTATTTTCTGCTGGAGATGACTAATTATATTGACATTTTTCTATTCAGCACCATCAGGGTTGATCATCTCAAAGAGAGCCTAAGCCCCATGTCTAAAATGTGTGCTAACGAGCATGGAGTGCATGTTGCAGATCTCTCTATGGCATACACTTTTTCTATAGAATATTCTGCATATTTAGGAAATTCTACAATGTACTGTATCAGCACTATATTATTAAATTTCCTAGTGATGGAAAAACAATCCCTACATAGGGTACCTCCTGGAACTTAGAGAAACTTTGATTTAGCTTCTTGGCCTACCAAAGATTTCCCTGTATACCATCTGCTCTTTTCATTTATTTAAAATCCACATCTGCAGGGTTCTGAAAATATCAGACTGAGAGCGTCTAATGGCACAAATGCAATACAGCCTTTTACACGCATTCATAAAGATAAACAAATAATTAGGATAAGAAGCTCTCCTCGATGTACTCTGAAGGAAACAGTCCATCATTTTGGAACAAATATGTTTAATGAGCAAGCAACTACCAATAAGCTGCAAGTAGTGGAGATTTACTGAAATATTGTAGTAACACCTAGAAATTTGTCAAGGGAAAGAAAGTGTTCGTGTTGGGACAGTGAAATGGTGCAGCAAGAGCCAAGGGTGGAATATATTGAATGAGTACATCCAGGAGTCTGCTGAGCTTTCACTTAAAATTGGCCCAAATAAACCAACACAAACCCATGGAAGTAATTTTTAGCCTAACTTTCTGTTAAATTTAGCATATGCAGTATTATGATCCTTTTAGACCTTTAAAAAACATACCAATGACATCATGCGATACAGACAGCGTGGAAAATAAGTAGAAATACCTCCAGTGAGGAAGTAATCTCTCTATCTAGCTATAACAACAAATATTGAAATGCTTGGTCAGACTCAGGCACCTTCATCACTACTTTCCAGTGCACAATTTGTGTTTGCCTGCTTTGACAAATAATTCCATGATGAAACAAAGAATAAATTAGAGCTTCGCTAACCACAAAAATCCTTTCCAGAGAATTTTTAAGAACCTTGGTTTCATTTACAGTGGCCTTTTCTTATATCTAGTAAAAGTACTTACATTTCTGTCCATAAAAATATTGCCTATTGTCAACCTTATCTCATTATCTTACCCGCACTGCCCCTACTTTGTGAAGTCCCTCCCCAGAAACTGCATTTCTTGCATTTTTGTCAGGGAGCCTCTCATCAACCTCCAGACGCTCTTGTAGTAAAGAGCATTAAACCATCAACATGAAGCATCAGCAGAACACTCTTCACAAATACAAACAAAATTACTCTCCACCTAATGTGGCCGCCCCAGAAAACCCTCAGGAAAAACTGAATTCACAAGTTGGTTTTACAGCTCTGAATGTCAACTAACTTAGGTCTTGTAGGACAAGGGGAAAAGAATCAGTCTCTGGTTTATTGCCCTCAGCTCAGTTTGTAAAGCTGAGGTTTCTGCTTTCCAGATGGTGTTTAGAGAGGAACAAAAATGTACAGCAGAAAGAGAAAGGAAACTAAATAGTGCTCCACAGACCAAAACCAGAGCTTTAAACTGTATTCAGAGCAGCACTGTGGAAAGACAGCAGAGAGATGACTTGTTGAAGTGGGAGCCTGTCTATATGACCTCAGTTCCAGGAGGCCTCCAGGATTACACCAAACAGCACACCCTCAGACAGGAATAGCAAACAATGCTGAGATCCAAATCCAGGAACAAAAGCAACAGCTCATTTCTGTTCACTGGTAGGTTCGCTCTTCCTGACCTGTTCCTCACTTCTCCGTTACTCCTTTAACAACCAGAACAGCAAGGACATAGCAAGCTCCTGAATTTGAGCAAAAAATCACAGTCAAGACAAAGCAGAAAGGTATGACCTACATAGAGGAGTCGGTGTCTTTTTCATGGAAGCACAGAGAGGTTCACATTGGAAGACACCTCTGGAGATGCTCTCCAGCCAAACCTGCTTAAAACTTCTAAGTTACATTAGGTTGCTTAGAGCCTCAGGTCAAGCTCTGAAAATTTCCAAGGATTCTTCTGTATATTAAGTGAACATTTTTGTAGTATGCAAAAAGGACAGACTGTGTCAAGTATTTCTTTTAGCTTTCTACAAAGATTATCTCATGTGCTTGCAGCCTCAATAATTCACACTTGTTATCACTAGGAAACTCAAATACACAGTTTAGATTTAGGAAAACAGAAAATGGCAAAGGATCTAGTGCAAATTAGCGTGCTTAAAATCACACTGATGTCGAAGACATCAGGCAACTCTTCATATGGACAGAAATAGGTAGCTACAACGAGGGCTCCCACCTACAGAGTCCTTCATAAAACCGAGATGAACTCCAAAATCGGAGAAAGAAATTAGCTGTTGCCAACCCACAAAGGATTTGACATGTTCCTCCCTCCGCAACTGTTATGGCTGAGGTTGTAAGAGCTACATCAGTCAAAGCTGTATGCGTTAAAAGAAAAGGAAAGGAGGAAATCTGCCATAACCGTGCTTCACAAAGTGATGGATGGCATCCTTAATCTGTACGTACGGATCACAAAATAGTGTATTAAAAATGATCATTCCCTCAGCGATCAGACTAAGAAATATCCGAGCATACCTAACTTTTGTGAGGCTCATCAACAGGTACCGTAGTGACTTACGGAGGCTGTTTCCAAGAGTATTTTGAAATTTCATCATCTTTGTCCCTAGAGGCTCCCTACCCTGTGACTCCCCTACATCGGACCTCCCCATCAGACATACCTGTCGCAGCGTTTCATATTTATTATATGTACTTATAACCACGTATACAGCAGTTAAAGAGATGTCCTGACCATGTTATCACTTTAACCACTGAAGCACCCTGAATTTTTCAGAAAGTAGTTTCTGTTGGTTGATTACTGTCTCCGTCAGCCACTGTCTCACAGTTCATCTGATCAGCAAAGTGATGGCTTTTCCTTCAGCCATGACTAACTCAAGACAGAGCTCCAATACTCTGAAGTGACTGAATTTTCAGCATTTAGTTAATCTGGCAATAGCCGCACTACACCACCTGCCAGCCTCATCTAAATCACTTACTCTAAACCTTTTTCCAATGATTTCCTTCAAGCTTTTTTAGCGTTTATAATACAATAAAACCTAAAAGTACTGTACCTGCCAAAATGAATTACATATAAAGAACTGAGACTGGAGACATTTTTTGCAGACTGATGTTGCACTACTTTTGATTCAGACATTAGTTTTTAAATGCTCATTTTCATTAAGTACAGTTCAACAAAAATACAAACATTGACATTAAGAGGACTCCTGACAAATGGCACTTACATGAAGCCAGATGAAGCTTTCACCACACTTAACAGGAAAATATTCTGGCTTGTTATGTTTTCCCATGGACATTAAACAATAACCAAAATCTGAAACTTGCTTTAAGTTAGCAAGATAAAAAAATCCAAATCAAGCAGCTACTGAACAAACAGTGTAACGCAGTATATGAAGCTGAGCAGTCCCAAACTGTAATAATATTTTGTTAACTAAGATTTTTTGGTGATTTAAAAATACTCTGCACAGTGATTCCACAGAGCACTACTCACATACAGAATGGGAGCCAAATTCCATTCAGGTTGTTAGAAACTTTGTACTGAATTTGAGCTGTGTAACGCAACACAACAATAAGAAAAAGACTGTCCTATCACAACAAATATACCAGCATATTTACCTTGTTCTCCAACTTAATGGGTAGTACAATGGGTTTCAGGTTTAGTCCACCATTCTATAATGAATAAAAATAAACAATTTTTATCATAAATTCAGGGACATTTCAGTCAGTTCTTTTCCTTTTTACTAAACTCTTCCTTCAGTGTTTTAACTTCTGTTTATTCCTTCCGTTTGTCTGACTGGATGTTAAAGTTTAGCTGAACAGCAAGTAAAAAGGATCTCTTTTCCTGACTGGAATTCGTGCTTGGCCTGATTGTCTTAAAATACAACTGGGTCTTCTTCCACTGCTGGAGGTTCAACTCAGTAACACTCAGTTAACTGTACAGGCTGGTTGATGCTTAACAGCATCTGTCTGATGAGCCACAAAATACAGAACATTAAGTAAGAAGTAATAGGCCCCAAACTCAACCCCCATCATGGTACCGAACAGCCTTACTAGAATAGATTCATTTCTATGACTGCTTTTCTAAGTCTTATGCTCCTCCTCCTCCTCTGCTAGGTATTGAAAATCTGCTTGAATAAAACAAAGTTGATAAAAAGGATGTAATCATTCCTTTTAAAAGTTTATTTTGTCCAACCCTGGTAAAGACTGCAAGTTTTTAGCTTAAGTTCATCGTTCACTGTTAGGTTTTTGATAGAATCATCATCCTTGAGTCCCACCATATTTTGAATATTGGCTGTGACTACTTCTAATGCCCCTCATATTCATAGAAAAGTAAGAAAACCTGGATGAGGTACAAGCTGTTACTATAGCCGGTCTTAGAGAAAAATGGTACCGTTTTCAAGAACACGTAAAAGATTCTGGAAAGTGGACAAGCTTGAGGCTCTTTCAGAGTCCCACTCACTTTGAAAAAGAGACTTGCACACCCAAATGGTGGAAGTCCTTCTGAAAAGATTAGTCCTGCCTCAGTTCCATGGTAAAAATTATCAGTTTACTGCTTTTCACCTTCAATTAAGAAAGTTAATTCAAAGACACATAGTTTTCAAAGAACCGAAAGAAGTTGTGTCTCTGTATCGTTGAAGAGGAACGTGAATTCTTTGTTATTTTATACTTGGCTCCTTGCTGTTGCGAAAAGGGGGCAGGAGTTATTAACAAGTTTTCACCCACATGCTAAAATGACATTCTATTTCTGTTAGAAAGTCTCCTTCCACTCTATACTCTTGGGCTCTAATAAACAATTCAGTCAGATTCAGAAGGTGAGAAAGAATGGGCGTTAATGTAAATTCAATTTTCTTTGTTCTCAGGGACAGGAGAAGAAAGCAGGAATTTTTAAGCGCTCTCATTAAAACATTCAAAAATGACACAGGCAACACCCAAACTCTTTAGAGTCATGGATGTTGGGTCACCAAGAATATCTGTTCCTTCTGCTTCAGATGGTTCAGTGATGCCCTTGGCTCAACACTGACACAGCCCTACAGCCAGAAGAGAGCACTGGTTGCCCTCTCGTCGTACAGCTATGGACACTGCACACATCCTAACCGTATTCCCCAGCCACAAAAACAACCGTTTCTGACCACACACACTGGTGAGACATCTCTCTGACACAGACGGTTCGTGTCTTTGCTTCCCGACTCACATTCACCTTTTTTAATGTGGTCAACCTTTTTTTTTTCTTTCTGGTGTGCCAAATGTCTTTTTTTCCCTCGTTTGTAGATTGAAACACCTCGAGTTAATATTCTGTGAACTCATCTCAAACTTACTTTGTATTGTGCTTTCGAACACTTCCTGAGCAGTTCTTGAGAAGAGTTTTCTTTGTATATGTAGATAAAGCTCAAGTGCGTGAGATATGAAGTAACTGATATTTGACTGAACATAGTGTCAACAAATAAATAAATATAACAGATGGCCTACAATTCTGTAGCCTTTGGAAGAGGTATTTTAAAGACATTTTGCTAGGAAAGCATGGTTTGTGGTGCTCTCCTAGATATATTTCTCTTTTTAAAGAGCTTATATAGGAAAAACAAGAGGGTAGGGGAAGAATATGTGAATATCACAAACTTTCCAATAATTCCATTTTGTAGGCGTCATTATTCCGGATTGATTATATACAATTAAAATACATTTCTTCCAGTATCCGAGGACCCTTCTACAACCAATTCCTCTGATTAATTCATGCCATAAACAATTACACATGTACACATAGGTGGTATTTTTCCTCAACTTTATGGTAGAATTGTAGAAGACAAAGCAGTAATACCTGAGTAATACCTGCCGCTTCGGCTGCTGCTTGGCCAGAGGAAAGGGCCATTCTCAATTATCCTAGAAACCTGTAACAAGCTAACTAGGACAACAAGCCCCTTGATTTACTTTGTATCTTGGTTTCTTTAGTAACTCATAAAATTACAACTCCCCTGAAGATGAATTTTAAAAGAATTCTCTGATAATGAGACACAAACGTACACTTGTATGACGAGCTGCAGTAGAGTCCCGATTACAGGAAGCTATTATGAAACCTTTACCTGGAGTCCCTTCTTTCTGGTAAAGTCTCACATGCGGGCAAGGCAGGGAGATGAACAGAAAATGAATTTGATGCATTTCATTCCCAGTTTCCGTCCCCAACATTATTACTGCGCTGCCTTGTATTCTAGACCTTAATCTACAACACATTTGCCACATACGTTTTCCAAGGGTCAATTAAATGACTGACAAAGTAAAGCCATTATTCCATGTAATGATAGCTTTAGTTTCATGCCTTCTATCTTGCATATATTTACAAATCACCGGCAGCAACTATGAACTGAACAAGCTACTACAGTGAGCTCCCAAATTATGGGAGTCCAGAGTTATATATGCGCATTATGGTTCCTGTTAAGTCACCATTTAATGAAGTTTCCAAAGGCTGGAGTTCCTCTGCACTTTTCCTCAGGGAAGGCTACGCCACGCTCTTCAGCTATTTAACGGGGACAAGTCACGTCTGTGTCTTTCAGGCGATCATAGATCCAGCAGATCACAGATTTCCCTACCTATACGTTCATTTAACAAGACAGCACAGAGCAGTAGTAACAATGGTGTAAGTAGTTGGTTAAATGAAGTATCCTGTGCCTAAAGCATTCCAAACTTTCACTTGATTTTTTTTCCCTTTAGCATGTATTTCCTGCTACTTCAGTAGACAGCATAAAGTGCACATAATTACTAATTAAATTCTTACAAAAGTAATAAAACTATGTCCTCAAGGATGTAACAGATAAACACTGATACACAGGCTGCATCAGCAGTGACATCTTATTTCTAGACTTCTCTTGGAAGAAGAAAATCATCCCCAAAACAACCACATCAAATCAAAGTAGAACACAAGGCAAGATGTTCCCCTTGGCAGGAAAACGAAGCAGGCAAAGTTTCTTCACAGAGTGAGCTGCCACAGTAAACCCCATGGTGAAGGGCTTAAAACACAGTGGGCCACCTCTCTTTATAATTTCACTACTGAATTGGGAAGTCTCCAACAATCCCAATGTTCATCCATCTCTCTGAGAGCATCTTTGGCTCTCCACTAATCTGGCGATGTGGGTTCTCGTGAAGTTACATAATCCTTGCGGAGTCTACCGCAACTGAAATGAAGGGAAGGAATGGCCATTTAAAAAGAACTTCCCAGAAAAGTTAGTGAGGCACTTGCTGTTCCACAGGCTAAGTTCTGCACACAAAACTCTACGGCAATGCCTTCTGTACCACAACAACAGGCTGAGCTCCTCAACAACGGCAGAAGTATCTATGTTATGTAATGCCAGAAGCAATTACTGAAGGCCCTGTTCCGGCAGGAACGATTCCACAGGCTGCAGGAAGCTCTGGCTCGGGCCATGTTGGATCAAGAAGGCTACACCTCACGTCATCTAGAGGAAAACATTTATTTTCTAAGTCTATCTGAGTAATTTCCAACAGCATATTTCTCAAAGACAATGACAAAAGACTTCAAATGAAAAAATGCTTAACTATGACACGGTCACAGAAAACCCTTTACGGTTTCTTATACCATGATTTGATTGTATCTAGTGCCTAAATTGTACATTAATTTTTCCCTGGATCTTCATGAAACCTCCCATGCAAGTGAGGTGGGCTTGGTGGGGTTTCTTTCATTCCGATATGAAATATTACTGTACGATTGTCAAAACTTTATTAATTATCCTTATTGAGAAGCAGGAATTTTGTTCTTACAAGGTTTTTTTGAAATTTTATATATATATATACCTTCCATTCACTTGTGCCAGGGGTGGTAAAAATCCTATTCTCACTCGAAACGTATTCCCCACTCTTATTCACAATACAACATTTAAAGACAAATTTAAGGCCAGTTTAAACTCCCCTTCCAGTGGAGCTTTTAAATGTGCAAAAGCTATAGAAACGTTTATGCTTCCTGGCAAGTGATTCTACCAATTCAGAGACCGTAATTGAAAAAGACTGTTTTAAACCTATTTTCCATTGGCTAATGAGAATGGGAGTCTCCCCACAGATCTTAAGGGATAATCAAATTCCCTTTTCCACCCTAAATTTCCTGCTTCATATTACTTGCCTGCACATTTGCAGGGAGCATGAATTTCCAGAAGACCCAAGAAAGATACGGTCACCACTACTTCACTGAAGAAAGACAAGTTTCCTCTCAGTGATCTCATTGCATAAGGAGCTGGGACAGAAGACTATTGATGTCCCTTGTGAATTTTTATTGAAATCGCAAAACTTTCATTCAAACAGTACCATTTATTTCATCCAATCCAACATACTTGGAATACAGCAAGCTGTATCCTGAACCTGCTACTTGAACATCGGTGCTGTACAGCACGTGCAGCCGTAACATCGAACCCAGGCGTGTTCTTCAGTCTCGTCTCTAGACTTCTAACTTGAAATATGCACAAAGTTCTTAGGAGCATCCACATACTGCAGAGGTGACGCAACTCCTTCACTGTCAGAAGACAGCTATCTAACTGAGACAGGCCAGTGTAAAAGATTCTGGGATGCTTGAGAGGAAGGGGCTCTGTTTCGGTGTCAAGCGGCCACCGGTCGCCCTGGCTGGCCCCGCGGTGGCTGCTGTCACTGCCCCAGTGGCTGCTCTCCACGGCCTACCCGGCGAGTGTGCCCGAGCCGCAGCATCCCCCCAGTGCTCTGAACAGCCCTGTCGGACCAGCAGCAGCCTTCTGAAGTGCACCGTTCTTTTTAGCTCATTGAAAGTGTAACTTCACTGGTGAAGATACAAGACTTGAGGTTTTGTTGTTCTTGTAATAACCCTCAGAAGAGCTTCCCTGAGTAACGCCAAAGGCATGAGTTTGAACGCCTTCTCGACTGGAGCCATTAAACCCAGGTCTGAGCAGCTCCTGGTTTGAGCCAGTGCTGTTCTCCTTTAAGAAGAGCCCCACTCCCTGTTGGAGAATCCCAGGCCCCTTTGGAGTCCAGGCATAACCACTCACCTGCAGCCACCAGGGGCTTTCCAAGGCTGAAAGGATTTCGCTTTCCCTTTTCATCTCTAAATTTTTCAGGCAGGCATTATTTCCCGCTAAGCTTTCTATAAATTCAGCTCACAGTGCTCTGTTAGCGAATGCCAATTGTTATACTCCATTGCTTAGGATGTCTTTTTCTTTACTATATGCGTGTGTTTAACTTAAGCCTAGAGCCTGTCTTTAAAACTAGCTGTTAAATTACTAAGCAAATGGGTGTTTTAATGGAAAGACTGACATATTCTTAACTAGGGGAGTGTGAATGGCTCCAGTATAGGATTACTCAGGTCCATGTAGAATACGAATGCAATACAGGACCACAGGTTCAGATCTTTGATCTCCTTTTTTGCAGAGGCTGTGATGTATAAAGCCAATTCCAGAGAGCAGACAGTACTACACTGAATATAAATTATCCTTTAACTATAGCAAGGCTCACATTTAAAGAAATGCTGCAAGGATGAACACATGCAGCCATGAAGCAGAGTTCTTCTGTAGCAGAAACACAGACCCAGATCTGCATGGATAACCACGCTTCCGAAAGGCACATTTCTCCTTAGCTGTTATTTGATGGAGTCCAATCTGGAACATTTGTACATGCAGAAGTACAATTAAAGCACGCTGCTTGCTCTTGCTATTAAAAAAAAAGTGAGCTAGGAATACTTGCTTCACTTTCCAGATTAAGCATCATTCCCCTAAGCAGCATAAGAAATGATTTTAAAATGTGGAAGCCAACAGTCTCCACTGAGTATGGCTTGAAATTTAAACACAGCTTTTCCAGATATCTCTTTAGAGGAAGAACCTTCTGCGTACTGAGCTAACGCTAAGCTCCCTGGAGTTTAGCCATGAATATTCTAAACCCATCTCTCACAATTCACTAGAAGTCGTCTTTTGCCAAAATAAAATGCTTTAGAGGAATTCAATACGCTTACGCTGCTTTCCTTCGTTTTATTTAAAATAAGTGTTTCCGTCTCAACTTTATGCCAAATGTGCAGCGAGAGAGGGAGTGAACTGTGGAGCTGTTACCTCAGGTTTTGTACACAGCTCGAGTGGGAGAAGAAATTACTTTAGAGAGCACCAGATACTTGGGTTCGGTTTATTCTGCATCATGTTGTACGTCACCAGCTCCTCTGCAGTTACAGAGGAACACTGGGGAGCATTCTTAGAGGAATTTCTCTGCTGCTGACACCAGCTGTAACTTGGGTGGCTCTAGGAGATGGTGCTTTCCCACTCCGGGTGGTGATTGGTATGCCAACTTTGTCCGCGTGTGTGGAAATGCTGGTAAATAAATAGATAGACAGACAGATCCCTTCTTTCCTCTCTTACCTCTCCTGACCTGGGCAGCCTGACAGATCACTGCTACTTCCACTGCCGACAAGCAAAAAGTTAACATTTATCTTGGGCTTAATCTTTTTGTTCTCTTTAGCTTTCCTTTCAGTCAGGCTTGAAGAAGGTGCTCTCTGTGGCTCAGTTCTCTACGCCAGAGAGAAAATTAGCACAAAAAGAACGCAAGGGTGGCTTGATAATATCTACTGTCCTCAGCTCTGCTGTGGTTCAATAAACTTGAACATCTTCTCCCCGCCTTTGCCAATCGAGATAAGCAGCAACAATTACTCAAAATGCATTATCAACTCAGGCTCACAGGGGCAGGATCAGATGAGTCGACTCCATCTCTCTCCAGCTGATGGTGTCTCGCGGTGTCCCGAGGGGCAAAGAAGCCCCGCTTGCCTCTCGACACACACCTCGCAGCTACTCCTTACAGGCAACTACACCAAGGTTGCAAGAGGAAAGTGAGAGAAATCCTCTGCTTTCCAGATCGCCTACAGGCTGGCTGCTTGTAAGCAGCAGGCTGCAAGCTTTGTGCCTCTATGGCCAAAGTCAGCAAGGAGCCAGCCTTCTCTTCCCCACGCGATCCCGTTCTCTCCTTGCCTGTCAGCGTTCTCTCTCCTTGCCTTCCCGTGGGCTCCATGGCTGAAACCAAGAATTCATTGGACATCGCTGCAATGCCTCTAACCAATTCCAACTGTCTCCAGAGCTTGAGGAAATCAAAATATATTTCAGCTTGGTCTGGTTTTTATCCCATTCCAGTACTGCACATACACAGCAACTTTAAGCTTACAGACATCCCTTCATGGTTCAAGAAAATCCTTCAATCAGGGAACTTCATTTAGAATCCGGCAGAGTTCCTGCTTCCCGGTCTCTCCCAGCAGCTAAGGCATTTTGATGCAATCCTCATTTAATGCAATCTCCATTACAGGATTATGATCACATCAATAAAATGTTCCATATGGGTTTTTTTTCCCATCCCTCTCCCTCTCCCATTACTACGAGACACTAGATCCGCAGAAACCAGCAAATGGAGCGGGCTGAGGGGATGCTCTGGGGCGCGGGGGGGGACACGCGTTCCCCGAACGCGGCAGCAACGCGACCTGCCCCTCGGAGCCGGAGCCCGAGAGCTGCCCGTTCCGAGCGGGGGCACACACGGGCTGTGGCACGGGCTAAAAATAAATGCAGCTTCTCCCACCACTTGTGAGCTCCGCGGACTTCTCGCCGGAGCAGACTTTCATTGTACTTGATCCGTTCCAGCCCAGCGGTGCTGCTCTGGGTGAAGTGCTGATGCTCTGCTGAAAGGGGGGGACGCTGGACAAAAGATGGCATAGCCAAGGAGATGGCAGCCCCCGCGTTCCCCAAGCCCCCTTCTTACCTTGGGTGCCTTCTCTGCGCAAGATGCCGGTCTGCCGGGGCTGCTCAGCGCAGCGCCGAGGCGGTCAGGGTGGCGAAGGCTGCCCCGCTGCATGGAACTTGGAGCGCTCTGCAACAGCCAATCCTCGATCCAAAGCCCCGGCCGCTGCTTCCCGTGCAGCGAGCCGAGCACCATTCGCAAGCGGCTCCCGCATGGGGAATCGGGTTGCAAAAGACAGGGAAGAAGAAGAAGGGGAAAAAAAAAAAAAGGTATCCTAACTTTTAGGCAAGCCCGAGTTTGTTTTATTTCTGTTGGGTTCAGTTCCTCAGCCGCTTCTGCAGCTGCAGGAGGACGGCACCGCCGCGGCGCCCCGGCAGCCCCGCGCCGGCCCGCAGCGCTCCTGCCGCGACCCCCGAGTTGCGCGCAGCGAGTCCGAACTCGGCGCCGCTCCGCCGCGCAGCGCGGCACCCGCCGCGGGGTCGAGTTCATCGGCCTGCCCCCGGGACGCTACACCCTGGAGGTCCAGGCGGCGCACCCGGGCGGGGCGTGGAGCCCGGAGCCGGCGCGCTGGTCGTTCACGGTGC
>JAVSBS010013844.1:14900-29333 GCA_033124195.1 Coracias cyanogaster | reverse complement strand
TAATATATATAGGTTTTAATATATATTTTATATATATATATAATTTTTATATATATAAAAATAGAATAATATACATCTATTATCCAAAGTATTTATTTGCTTTTAATAACCTTGGCATGTGAAGTCTCTGGATTACATCACATGTGTTGAATCCAGTTTAGCCTACAGACTGACATCATCTGGATCCATTTTTAGCCAAAACACATTAAAAAGTATTCTAAAACACATGGTCTGTTTTCGTATTGTTGGAATATTCACTTACTTGGCACAAGAGGTTCTCAAACGACTTTCAGTAACGTGGCGAAGTTTCAGCGTATTTTCATGCTCCACCTGCTTGAGCTGAGCTTCAAGTTTCGAAATTGTCCTAATATGGAAGCAGCAAAGATGCATCATAAGAAGATTTAAATAACATAAAAGATACATCATATTTCTTAGAGTTTGCTCATTTTTATTCAGTTATCCTGGGTGAAGCAGAAGAACTAGAGCAACTACTAGACTGCTATCTATCTATCTAAATACGTACATAAATATGTATTTGAATTCTAAGTTGAGTAAGTCAGGTAACCTAGCTAGACAAACAGGACAGGAGATACTGCTGTGGATCAAAGCATTCACCTCAGAGGGGCTGGGGAAAACAAAACATTTTTCCTCCCTGAAACGATGTCCTTACACAAAGGGCTCCCTGACTCTGGATTTAATGAGTGGCTCCTTCTCCTGTGTGTCACTCAGGTAACCCCACCACGCTGCTCCTCAGGCTCTTCACGTGATTCTCCTCTCTCCTGCACACTGCAATCCACATCTTCAGTGAACTAGCCCTTGGAAAATGCAACACAATCTCAGGCATTCCCCACTTGAAGAACAGAAATAAAGGGGTTTGGAGCAGGATATCAAAAATCTCCGTTTCCACTACATTTTCCCCAGTCTGGAATGCTCCCTAGCTAGCAGCATTGAGAATCAGGCAGGAAAAAATAGAAGCACAAATAGAAATACTTGACTGAACCATCCCTCACACTATCTTCATTTCCTCAACAATCCCAATAAAAATTGAAGGCAAGGTGGTCCTTTCTTAAATTCTTCCGACGCATTTCTCTTGAAATATCAGGTGATCTGAGCAGCAAAGAAAAGGACTGTGACGTATCTCCAGTATCACATTTGCTATTTTTCTGGGTTTGGCTCAAAACTATGCAGAGGTTAATGCCTGGTGGCAATGACATTTGAAATGAATTTTGAGGTGAATCCTGTAGCCATACTTCTAGAAGAATCATCAAAAGACACAGATAGGAAAAAAAAAAAAAAAATATTCCTAACAGTCTGGGTTTCAGCTGCTCATATAAAACAGGAGAAAATTACAAGAGCAGATACCCACACAAGCAGCTCAGAGGGAGATGACATGAAACATCCCATCTCTGCAGCTCTGCAGTGTCTGCCCTAGAGCCCTTCCAAATGTTCTCCCACCTCAGACTTCCCTGAGCAAGTGTGGAGGTTAACAGCCCTCGACAAAGAGTGGCTGAGAAATCCTAAACTAGAGGATATGTTTGTAACTGGAAATCCCTTGGTGGACACATACATCTTGCCTAGGGCATACCCAGAAAGTATAAAGCTTCATGGATTTCTGTTCCCCCAACCGAAAACACAGATCCAGGTGGCACGAGGGACATCCACAGGAGATATTATTCCTGCTCTATACGCAGAACCCCTTTCTGTCCTTTATTCATGCCTAGGAGCTATTAACTTGAACAGCAAACTCCTGTCGGCATCCTTGCTCCGGAAAACCAGAACAGAGACTGGTTCTCTGAAGATGGGGGTTGCTGAGAGGACAACGGTAGCAGCAGAAGTTTGAGCAGAGGCCTGGCTGGGCTACCTGAGTGACAGTGGCAGAAGGAAGCACTTCACTACATCCCACTGGAAGGCGTTGTGATGGAGGAAGCAGAAAAACGCGTATCCTAAAATGACAAGATTTTTACAGGGACTACAAAGTAACATAAAACAACATTAAATGCTTCTTAAGATGCAATTAAACCTGCAAGATCTATAGCCTGTAGGCCATAGCCTGTATTTCGTACTGTTAAAATAGTAATAAGACAGTTTCACATTTACCTTTTCAAATCAGAAATCTGCGTGTTTGCATCAAGCAATTTGTTTTCAGTTGTATTTAATGTATCCTACAAGTACACAAGGAAAAAAGTAAAAAGCCTAGAAACTACAGCGCGTTCAAAGACAAATGAGTCACTCTACATGAGTCTTGAAAACAATACATTAAATACACCTTCCTATTTGAAAGGGAGGCTCATGGAATTGCTTTGGCTCTGACTTTGCAGTATTTTTGCTGTCTGTGACTGGAGAACAACACATTCCAAACTCCCTCCTTTTCCCTCCAGGGCTCTAAAGATGTCATAAGAAGCTATTAGTTAAAATAAATACAGATCTTTCAATATGATCTGTTTCAAAATCCTCGAGTTATTTCTAGGGTGCATTATCACATATTTTGCATGTTTGGCTTTTTAATTAACTAGCATGCACTTACCTTGACTCTTTCATGTTCTTTTCCAAGGGACTCATATTCTCCTAAAAGCTAATACAAAACAAAAGAACACACAAACCCACACTGAGACCATCAACAATTAACAGTTAATTGTTGACTGCTGTAAAGTCATCTAAATCGCTTATCTAACATACACAGAAGCACTACAGGGGATATAGAATCACTTTATTTGTGAAGTTTTAGCATCTTCTAATTGGAATTAAAAGTTACAGACAGGGCAAGAGGAGAAAAAGCTACTTACAGCATTTATTTCTAAGTTTCAAATTATTTCTCACGAAAGAAACTGAAGGAGCTGAATGAATCATACAATTCCTGGCTTTAAAGCTTTGCATTTTGAAATTTTAATTGTAAAAAAGGAGTTAAAGCATCAAGTAGCTTTTCCAGCTAATACCCATTTTGCCAATCCACTTAAACATTCAATAAAGCTATTGCTGAAGAGTCAGAGGAACAACTCCTTTGAGTCAGTCTAAAAGTCATACACAATTAATAGTTTTAGCAAGCTGGGATGACTTATGAAAAATCCAGTCCATCCCCATTAAAAGAGGAAAAAATTAACTTTCTAATTTCTTGTAGTACCTCGAAAAAATCAAATGAATGAGTGATAAAATATCTGAGACAGCCTATGGCAAGTGTTATCACATCAAGTGCACCCTTGCTGCCTTAATTGTTTTTAAATATCTGTCAGGTCTGTAGTATCACCTAACATCTGGCCTACCGAGGAGTCAGCAGAAGAACGTCTGTAAACACAGCAGTAAAGTGTGAGCAGCTTTCAGAAACACCCAGCACTTGCCGCGCTCCTCACGTGCTGTGCAACCATAAACGCGACGGCCCATTTTCTTACTTACATTCTGAAACATCTTATTTTCTTCCTTTAGCCTTGTATTTTTATTATCAGATAACTTGTAAGCCTTTTCGAATGCTTCCTCGAGATCTGTAAGCCTCGATTTCAGTCGACTGATGGTGTTATCTTTATCTTTATTACTTGTGCGCATTTCTTCAATGCGTTCTTGCAAAACTTTGGAAGTATTACTGGCTGCATAAAAACGTTCCCTCCAATCCGCCTGTAGAAGAAAAACCATTCATGATGATATTACCTAGCAGGTTTTTTATTTCGGTACAAAGCACAATCTTAATCATCGAAATAGAAAAACAAGGGTACATCTGTACATGACTTGAACAAGATTTTTTGCTGATTTCTGTGATGTATAAAGAATGAAAACAAAGACTAAAACCCCAAGGATGCCTTTATTTTATAGGACTTTAAATATCTTGAGGTTAGGCCTCTAATCCCAGCAGATCGTCTTGCTTCCCAGCACAGAAAAATGTCTTTAAAAGGTGGAATGAATTAGTCACTCCAGATGTCTGACCTTCATGGCAAAGTGTCCTTTGACCAGTAAATGCAGCTGTGCACTCACAAGTAAACTGGTCTGACCTAGCCACAAAGACGGTATAAATATACTAAAGAGAATATTTTTGGCCCAGTGCAGGTGAGATTTGTTTTTATCACAGCTCTAACATGAAATTATGGCTAATATAAAATTTTGACAGTTGGACTTGATGATCTTAGAGGTCTTTTCCAACGTTACTGATGCTTGATTTTATGAAATCAAGGATAAAATAATTAAAACTTAAAAAAAAAAAAAAATCTAAAGAGAGACATCGTAAACACATCGCAATATTTCACTCTTAAACTTTGCCCGATCCCTGCTAACCTGGAAAGGTTGCTCATAAGCAAAAGTGATGAGTCAAGTAGGGATTCGTAAACTCAGCTAAGAAAGTCACTGGTGTAACGTACTGGCTGATATCATGTATTAAGGAAAAAGGTTGAAAACAAAAAGAGAAAGATTTGGAAACAGATCGGCTTAATAATGAACAAGTGCATTCTCTTGTCCTTTTAGTTAAAAGGCAACTTTATTCTAAGACATACTTACCACTTGCTTTTCTAGCATGTTATTCTTATTTTCAAGGGCTTTTATGCGAGCACTTGCTTCATTCAGAGCCGCATCTAATTGGTCACACCTATTTAGAACATAGAGATTGCAAAAATCTCTTGGAATTTTAAAATAATAAATGTACCTTTATAGCATTCTTTCCTTCCTCAAGCATCCCCAGAAGTCTTAGTGCCCAGCCTGTGACCTCCTCCCATGTTCTTTGGCCACTGCAGCGAGCACCCAGCTCTGCTGGGAAGGGCTCCTGGTGGTCAAGGAGCAAACTGGGAACACAGAGAGGCTCCAGATGGCTCAGAGCGTAAGAGCTGCAGAACCAAAAGCAGCTGAGATGCAGCAGAGCAGAGCTCCACTTCAGCTAATTGATGATGCTGTGTGATAATTAATGACTGAAATCATACCGCAAGCTACTTTAACTCAATAAATGACTGCTCAGAGGAGACTTTTAATAGTTAGAACACACTAGTGCTGGAAGGGAAGTATAAAAGTGTCCCAACTACCCACACGCTTTTTCAAATATTCTGAAGGGCATCAATTTTGTAAAGTATTTTAGCTGTCTACATTTACAATATGTATTTTAACTGGCATTAACAATATAAAAATCGTATCAAACTTCTATATATAGCAAACATTCAAGCTGTATCTAATGGAATTTATAGGTGAGGCACACAGACTCCAGGAGTAATATCTGTTCAAAGAGCATCGACTGGCAAATTTGCTTTATAAAGCTACCAGTGAATTCAAGTCTGCTCCTATATCATCTGTAGTTTTGACACGAAGGGTGAAGAAGGTTGATGTCCAGCAGCGTGACAGGCAAGCACTATCTGACAACAGATACTTCCACTACAAATTGTTTAGGATACCTCTGCCTGCCAGCCTTTCTTGAGCAAAACCTTTCCTGGCTTCAGCAGAAACCAGGTCAAACAGGACTTCTGGTCCAGACAGCACACTTGCTGCCTAACAATGATTTTAAACAGCTGCATTAAATAACACAAAATTTATATTTAATAGGAAAATATTAGCACCACAGGTGCTCGAAATCTTCAGAATTGAAGAGTGACAAATTTTTGAAGATATTCTAAACAAGCATAGTCAGCTTTTAAAGTGGAAAGAATACCATGTAACAGCGGAAGAGGACAAGTAAGGACAAACAGTACCTGTCGGCGAGACTTTGATTGATTTTCTTCAAGTCTTCAGATGAAGCAGTTTTATGGCTTGCCTCCAGCTGCTGCTTTAAGCTCTGTATCTCAGAGTCGTAGTAAGCGCGTAGATCAGCTATGTGTCGAGCATGTTTTTCCCTCAAGTTCTGCCTAATCCTATTTTCAAAATTAAGAACAAGATTTAAAAATTTCCAGCTCTCCACATGACCATGCACCCCTGTATTCATTTGCACACGATGAACTCGGCATATAAATCTCTCTCACAGAGCCTTGCTGCACTCAAATTAAAGCAAAGAAAGCTTTGCCATCCAAGGCAATTATCTCAGACACCTAAGGCTGCATAGAAGTCTCCATATTAATACAAATATTAATAATAATACATACAAATCCCATACGAAGCTTTACTCTCTCCTCTCCTTTGCTATGCCCTAGAAACTCTGCATGTAAAATTAAACGGGAATGCTCAAAACACTGAACTATCTTGAAACCATGACCCCAGTGTAAGCCCTCACCCATGGAACATCCACCATGTCTGCTTGTCCCTGTGCCAATCACAAGAGCTTCAATAGAAGGGGGATATTTCTTTTTAATATTTCTGTGCTTCTCCAACCATTTAACTCTAAATAGGAAAACATAACTCCTGCAGACCATTGAAATTCTCTGCCTGTATTTTTATTTTAACATGTAACCAGAAATAACCAAAGCATTAAAGCATAAAAAATTCTTTTGCCTTCCAGTTAAGGCTTTAAGACAAGAGAACAAACATTATACCTTAAACAGTATGCTCTAAAGAAGATTAAGACTAAAGAAAGACAATTGTAAGAAATAGAAAATTACCGTTTTATTTATATGCCATCTGTACTTCAGTGGAGAAAACCAGAAAAAGATGAAGAAGAACGAAAAAAATAATGCAGGGATGCCCAGCTCTGTTCTAAGCAAACAGGACTCACATACTTTGTTCATTTTATTAGTATTCTGAAGTTTCACTTTCATGACAGTACTTTTAAAAGAGGAAAATAAATTAAATTACTTACTTTGACATTAACACAGGATCTTCAACAGATGTCCCTGAAAGGCCATATTCTGGCAAACTGTTGTCAGCACACTGAGTCACAGACGACGGAGTTAAAGTCAGTGTTTCTTCCTCCTCAGTGTTGACTGAAGTGTCATTATGAGCATCCGTATATGCCACTGGAAAGGGACAGCTGCCTTTGTTCTCATTTTGGAGCGCGTGACTCCTCCAGAGGTCCAACTGCACAGCTCTGCTGCTGGCAGGGTAGTCTGGAGAATCACCTAACTGAGATGAAGTACTTGTCTGGGAAAAAGAGTCTGTGTCACAATGACTTGAAAATCCGGGCTCTGCCATAGAGTCTGGAGAAAAAGGACTAGCGTCTTCAGGAATATGGAAAACACAGCGTCCTGGGTTCTGCTGACCTGGCTTCATGTGCAGGGTTGGGTCCAACGTCAAGATCTAGGAAATAAGTTATAATGCTAAAAAAAATTTTGATTTAACTTTTGTTCTTGTGAAGGGAGTTTATCTATCTGAAGACATTAGTAATCCATGTAATACGCTGCAGGAATTATACTGAATATTACTCAGTTATTTGGTAGTGACAAGTGAGATGAAGGGACCTGTAAAGGTTAGATGATGATTCATATTCCAAACATTTGCACCTTGAGTTTCTAAGTTTCTGTTAAAAGACATATCTAACATCTGTAACTGTCTAGAAAACCTTCACATTTCAGTTATGTAAATAGACATTTCAGTTATGTAAATAGACATTTCAGTTATGTAAATAGAAAGGCTGCTTGTAGGTTTCAACAATAACTTTGTACTTTAGGAAAAAATCACTTCAGGGATTATATAAACAAGGTGGTCACACAGTAGCCATCATTTTGGACAAGACTGAAAGCTTTATAAACAAACAGATATGACAAAGAATAGGGCCACAACCTGCCTCTCTTCTGTTTCATGGGTGGAATGAACTTGTCTTGTGGGAAGTAGTAAAAAAGCCCTGCTCCTTCTCCTGCAGTTCCACGTGCGTTTCATCAGCTGCAGCCCCAGCAGATTTGTCCCTGTGCCATCCTCAAGGTTGTGCAGCAAAGGTGCTTGTTCACCCAGGGGGTTCTTAGAGGTTCTTTTCAGCTGGATCCCTTCCCAGCCTGATCCATCACACGGCTGCACAAATTGCTGTTCCAGCATAACACTGGAGGTGGCAGCAGGGACCAATTAATGGGAAAGCAGCCTGTAACTGATCATCTCTTCCAACTGAGAGGTGAAGTAGTTAGAAATGTTACCTCTGGTGGGTGACTTGACTGGGAAGAAGGCATAAAATTCTGGTCTGGCAGCTGCTTGTTCTCCTTTTGTCTTTTATGGTAAATATCCTTCAATGACGATAACTTCACTTCATCAGCAGAAGACTTCAACAGGAAAAAAAAAGTTGCTACATTTATCTGAACACAATCCTCTCCATAGATAAACAAGTCGTGCTTTGGGTTTAGCTAATAAGTCAGTTCAGAGCAGAAGGCAGCTTTATTCAATGCACACAATTTTAAGAAGTGTCTTTAATGAGGCACACACACCTTTAATACATTAGTTAGTCTCTCTCCATCTCCTAGACACACAATTTCTTTTAAATGACAAAAGAAGGTCGATAAATTCCAAGCAGCTTTAGCAGGATAAATGAATAATGAACAGAATATGAGAGACTGAGCTAAGAAACGAGTTCTCACAGCAAAGTTCACTTCTGGAGAGCTGATTCTTTCCATCACAGAAAAAAAACCAAACGTGACAAGCAATTATAAGACACCTTTAAAAACGTGTACAAAATTTACCTGATCTGGTGATAGTTTTGTGGCGGAAACATCAGCAAACTGGCTTCTGAAATTCTCTGGTAAAGAGTGATACATCTCCTTTTCATCTAATTTCCAGTACGAAAGTCCTGATAAGAAACAATTGAAGAAAAAAGAAAATAAGTACAGATTTGAAGCTCACAGCTATAGAACAGGAATCCCCCAAATCCATTAGTCGGATGTTACTTCATCAGCTAACACGAATGCTGTATTAATTATCTGCACCTATGGCTTCAGGATCTGTAACCAGAAGTCACAAAAATCTCAATGTGCAAAGCACAAGCAACAAAGTCAGTATTAGATCACACAGCGTCAGTAATGAAAGTTATAAATCAGTGAAAACATACAGATTTACTCTGAGGCACTCAAGGAACAAAGCCTCGTTGGCCACCAACTTTTATATCTCTATTGATTCCAGTATAGTGCTTGAAACTTGTATTACCCAAGGAATACTCCTAGACAGACGCCTCATACTCCAAACATCACTCTACAGCACGCAAAAAGCCAGACTACCAGGACTAGGGGGGGTGGCACAAGGGGAACAGATACAGTCTCAGTCCCACTTCAATCTCTTGCGTGTGTCGCTCTCTCAATGGGTTGTGAAGCAGCAATAAATATACACAGTTTGCTTGGCGGCATCTCTATGCCCCTGTTTGTTACTGAAATGAATCCACCCTGTTGTGATCAAAATATGTGAATTCGTTGCTTGGCTGTCACAAAAAACAAATAGCCCCACAAAACAAACAAACAAAAAAATACCCTAAACCCCAACCAGAACCCAAAACCACAAAAAACCCCACCACCAACCACCCGTCACACACACCCCCCCCAAACAACAAAAGCAAAACCATACTGAAACAAAAAAGCAAAAGCATGTGCACTTCCCTCCCCCAGTTAAAGATTCATCACCTTACACATGACATTATTTAGTTCTTGTCTATTCACACAATTCCTGAATCATGCTCTGGGCTTACAGGAATTCTGCCTCTGTCCCCATGCACTCCTGTGATTACCAGGCCAACGATGCTAATATTTGAAAGATCATTTGATACCCTACCATGATTTTAATAGTTACCAGATTATGAAACAGTTTTAAACATAAAGCTCAGCTCTGAAACTGAGAAAATTGAAGGGAAACATTGCTGCATGCCCTACATCTGCCAGCAGCGATATGTGGGAGGAACCATCCGTTGCAAGCACAAAAGCAAGAAAAGCAGAATGATGCTGTATCAAAGTAATCCAGCATATTGGAGCTAGTCAGTGCTTAAAGCCACCTCACCACCCCAAAGTTGTCAGAGACGCATTCTAGTAACAGTTTTAAGATAATTAAAAAAGAAAAAAACACAAAAAAATTGAAGTACAAGAAGTTAACTATACCTGAAGCTTCAGACACTAGAGAATTCGGACTTTTACTTGGTTGATTGAGGTAAAAAGTGTAAGGGGGCAAAGCAGCATCAGTCAGGTTTGTCTAAAATTACAAAGAAAAAACAAATTTATAAGGAAAATCACAAGGCAAGAAAAAAAATCAAGGGTACCATTTTTTTAAATTGCATGTAAGTGTTATTAGTCTTTTTAAGCAGAGATTAAATGTAATTATACAGCATGATCCAAACCTATATTATTTATATTCAGGACAATCACAGTCAAAAGGCGAACTAAGCTAAGCCACGTAGTTAAAAGATAGTGATATTTTCTCTAAGCCACATAAATAAAAGATAGTGATATTTTCTAAGTCACGGCCTCTTGTGCAGCATTTTTGAGGTTAACTATTACAAAAATACACATTTTGGACAGTCATCTAAACTTTCCCGCTCCTTAAGAGGTGCGAGTACATAGAGATATGACTTACCAATAAAATGTTAGTCTTTCCTCACCCTAAGATTGGAATTTCTTGTATTCAGCTGTTATGACTCCACCTACCACAAATCTGGAGGTAAACAGTGTCTGTCACCTCAGGTAGACAAGATACTACAGACCCTTCTCCTCATCACTCCCAGCTTTCTAAGCTAATGACAGAAATGATTTTGAAAAGGGTGGGACCAGCATATGGAAAAAATTCACATCATTTAAGATTTACTACAACTCTCCTCTTCCTTAATCAAAGGAAGAAAGGTCATCGATATAACACAGCAATACAGGAGCAGCTGAGTGAGGGCAGCTAGCTGTAAAATGGTCATCTCACGTTGCTCTTTTCTACCATACTTTGGGCTTTATGTTCCATTACAGCATCTTAATAGTCATGCTGCTTGTCAAATTCATACAGCTCATACAACTGAGGACTAAACCAGGATAGTACCCATTGAGTTAAAGTAAGAAAAAAAAAATAAATCTGTAACTAAAGCTTTTCAAGATTTTGCATGAAGTACCATCTCACCTCAAGGCTATTTTGTCCCTCTTAATGTTTTTATTTAGGTATTCTCCTTTGCCTAAGGAGGAAGAAAGGAAAATGAAGGGGTATCAACTGAATTTTTACAAAGGAATAGAAAGATAAAGGTATTTTCAAAAGCTGAGAGAAAAGCGACAATCCACAGCAGATAAATCTGACCCCTGGTTTGAAATATCCCCTTAGAATAACATCTCGTTTCCACTGACTATAGAAGGCTAGAGAAAGCAAGCCCCAAGAGCTACTCTTATCCTTTCTGGATCACCCTCAAAGTGACCACACGAATAAAAACCAGGCCTTGCCTTGAATCAAGTGATTCACCTTTCACAGAATCACAGAGTGGTAGGGGTTGGAAAGGACCTCTGAAGATCACCTCGTCCAACCCCCCTGCTAGAGCAGGATCCTAGAGTAGATTACAAGATTTGCTAGTTCTCCTGTTCTCTTGTAGGTGGAGTCATTCACAGTTTTGGGAATTATTTCCTTAAAAATAGCATGATGAGAGAGGTTTGTGCCAATTAATGCACTGAAAGTAATTCTAATAGTTCATAGTTCCATGTATGGTTATTACTCATACAATTGTGTGTAATGTCCTTTTGGCCCAGCAGTATACGCGATCAAACTTCCCTCCCCAAAATAATCAGATTTGTGAACACAGACAATTACTAATTCAAAAATATGGGGGGGATGAACCAAATTCTTCTCAAAGAAGTATTTTGAGCCGATTCTGCAGTCACAGTGATAGGCATTAGTACAACTGCATTAGTACAACCAGATTTCCTAAATGTCTTTTATGTGGTTTGGTTACTTCTCGTGGCTAGTGCTGTAACTGCGCACGGAGTAGGCCAATTCAGCCAGATCATAGTCAGACATGGGCATAAAAGAATACAAAGGAAGAAAAAAAAAACCGGTTTGTTTTTTTGCTAAGAACACCAAAAACAAAACCAAAAAAATCCCTGCAATTTAAAATCCCAATCCGGAAGGATAGTATCTGTCCTGCACAAGCTGGCTAACACCTCCACACGCAGAGTTCTGTGTTCCAAATGAGCCATGACCAGCTGAAGATGGTTCCAAAAATTATAAGGCACACTAAATTACCATGACCTGAAGCTTCATTATCTCTGTAAGGAGCGAACATGTGCCACTTAGGTAAATTAAGACCAAAATTGAGCGAGGAATAAAATAAGCCAAAACAGTAATGTGAGTAAGGATAGAATGATCCAAATAAACTCTGCCCACGTGAACTTTAAACATAGAAATGGGAACGCCACTGCTTAAAGCTAACTTTGGAAGCACATGCTGAATCAGAACACACCATGTAACACTGAAAAAAATATCAGTGACAAGAATAAAATTATTAAAACATCATAACATAAAAAGAGACTTACACTCTCAAGCGGTAATTTCTTTGCTCGCTCATTTTCTTGCATAGAGTTCACACGTACTTCTTCGGCATTTGTTCTTTTGGGGTGGTTTTGTTTCAATTTTTGTGCCCATGATGTTAAAGATTTACTAGATGGTAAGAAACACACACATAGAGTCTAAGTATGTATGCCCTTTGCAGTAGAGACGTGAAATAAATGTATTCTTCAAGGTGAAACACAGGCACTAAAACTCCACTGCCCTTGTGCGTTTTTGAGAAACAATACGGAGTAACCAATGCTGAAACGGGTTAGGGCTCTTTTTTTGTAAAGTAAAACAAAACAACAACAAAAAAACACCACAAAAACAACTGGCTAAAAGGAAAGGTGCTAATCAACTGCACCAATATTCAAAATGCCTTTCCTGCTAGAAAGAGCTCCGTGTTTTTAGCCAGGCAGCTATTTTTTGCTCTGTTCAAGCAGATACTGCTCGATACCACAAAATTAAGCTGGAGTGTAAATGTAGCGGGTTTTATTATTGTGTTATCAGCCTGGTTGTAAAGAAGGTGTCAGCTAAAACTTCCAACTCAGGAGACTCTTCAAGGATAAGAAAGATCTAAACATGATGTAGAAAGAAACAGAAGGGGAAAAAAGCAGAACGGAAACAAATAGAGACATCCTGAAATTCTTCTTAGAGGCAGGTGTGGAACAATTTTCCCATTTTGTTAAAAAGTGACACTTCAAAAAACTACATATTGTCCCAGATTGAGACATACACCAGAAAGAATAAAAAAAGCTTACAAGTGAAAATAAAAAAAACAACAACAAACACAGTTTGGGTCAACTGAACAATTCCCCTTTGGTTTGAACCCTTTCTTCCTTCCAACTGAGTTCATAAGACAAAATAAGAAGCAATTTCAAAGAAAAAAAAAGCAACTTGTATTCTTTTATAAAAAGGACCAAAAAAATTTCATAAACTTATGATTAGCTTAGGTTTTTTGAACTGAAAAACCCTTTTGAATTGAGCTTCTCCAGCTCTAAGCTCCCTGGCAGTCCATGAGTTGCAGTTATCCCCTCACGGAACCGCACACCATGAATGGAATAGTGGAATAAATCCCAACAGAAGGGAGGGAGAGAACATATGTAGCAGTGGGGTTATGATCTACCCTATATGCAGAGATAACACATTTCCAAATCAAATCCTCTAGAGAAAACTGGTTCTGTGTTTTATTACATACTAGCAAACTGCAAGCTCATTTTCACAATTCTCTGTTTTTCCAATAGAAAGTTTTATCTCTGTAAACTACTGTCAGGGATCAGAGGCAACACGCTGCCCACGAGACCGCTGACAACGCTCGTGGCCACACAAAGCCACGAAAACAAAGATCAACAAAAACCAAAACCACGGAAAAACCATACCTGTTTGGCTGCTATCTGGTACAATTTATTACTGTAATGTGTACAAATAAGCTGGCAAAAAAGGCTGACTGAGTACAACAGCAAAATATCAGTCACATGATGTTGGTAATCAGCAGCTAAACACTACATGCAAACTGTATCTTAGCTCATATTTGCAGAAGAAAGTAGATTTTCTGATTTTTCCCCAATCTATCTCCAACAGATAAATACTGCAGATGTAAATATGCATCACACAGAAACATGAGGCTACACAGATAACTTTACCTACTAAGCAGCAGAGTATTTTTTTCAATCAAGAGGGTCCATTCAATTCTTGCACGTTTCCAGTTACCACCAGCTGATTACTGAATGGAGACTGTCTAAAGAAATTAGTATCTTTGGAAACTTCCTCACTTACCTGGGTTTTTTTCCACGCTGAGCTTCATCAACTTTATGTTCAGATTCAGCAGCGAAAACTAAAACATCGTTCGTTCCTGATGAAAAATCTTCCTCTGTTTTGTGGGGTAAAAGTTCTCTTTTATTTGGAACGCTGGCTATGACTGCATTGCCCTGCAATACTGCCGCATCACCCTGTCCTTGGGAAGTTTGCTCCGTGCAGTCTGTGCTCTTGCTAATGCCGTTGGATTTGCCGGGGCTCAGTTCGGAGGCAGAACAGGTGCCGGAGCCGCTGGTCATCGAAGCCGCGTTCGCAAAACATCCCTGATGCAGATCAGATGCGTTTGGCTGAGTTTCAGCTTCGTGAGATCGGAGTTGATTGACAACGCACTCATTT
>JAVSBS010013844.1:0-14802 GCA_033124195.1 Coracias cyanogaster | reverse complement strand
TTGACAACGCACTCATTTTCTTCAAAGATTTCAGAACGCATCCCCATCTGACTCTCTAGTGATGAAAAAGTGTCTGTGAGCTTGGCAGGCAAACTTCTGCTCTTGCCGGCACCCCAACTGCTGCTCTGCAATTTCGCCAGCTGCCTTATCTCATCCTGAATCAGCTATAGAGAAAGAAAAGGCAAAATTCCCGTGAGATCATGCCACAAATCACGTTTCCGTTTCAACAGATCTTCGATTCATGTTATTAGTATTTCTCTCAATTAGAGTATTAAACAACTCGGATTTTCAACACGTAGACATCTCATGCATAAAGTAGATAAACGTATACTGTGCATAACAGTAAAATGTGCATGGGAACAATTCTTAATTCCATGCAGTGAATTACAGGTCTCACTCGTCATTTATTAACGTAAAAAAACCCCGCATGCGTGTATTCACTACATGCCTTTAGAACTACCGTCACCTACCAGCCAGCTAAAGAAATAGAAACTACCCAGGTATGCCACTCGAAATGGACTAAAGTATTTTGCTAAATTTAGGTCTAAATGAATTTAGAACTTAGATACATGTTTTTAAAGATTGCCAGGATGCTTTAATGGAAGGATAAATCATTATTATGCTAATAGGAATAATGTACCTCTGTAAGATTATTTGCATACAACTTGACTTTCAAATATCTGATTTAGAGAATACGTTATATAAGACAAAGATCTACGTTTGGATTGGTTTGGTATCTGATAGAGTGGAGCAAACCCGTAACTAGATCAGTAGATTTAACAGGTTACATCCTCCTTAGTCTGCAATGTCTAGGAAGAGTTATTTCTGTATATTTGGTAAGAAATACATTTTTTTGAAGTTTTACAGCTGGGTACCAGTATACTGAAACAGCCCCAAAAAATGAGGACTGCTTTTGTCAAGGGCTAGGGAAGTCTTCATGCCCACGGCTGTGTCCTCTGGCCAGCGATCAGCACTTCCACAGAGTTCTGCTGAGACAATTGAACTCTGCTTGAGTGCACAACTCTGCTTATGAGACCAGAGGATGCAGTTGCTTTCAAGAGCACATTTCAAACTAATTCCTTCAGGGGAATGAAGAAAAAAAAAAAAAAAAGAACTTGCACTAAATTTAAGAACATGGAACTCTACTCATGTTTTTTCACAGAGCTGCAGTGCATTACTCCCGTCTGAACAGCAAGTGGAAAGCACAAATTGAACAAAAATCACTTGTTCTCTGAAGGTAGGAAATAAAAGACTTGATTTCAGAAGAACCTACATGTAGCACTAGTCAGAACCAAGCCTCCTATGTTTTATTAACTTGCAATAGAACTAACAATTGAATTTCAGCTCAGACTTTCTATACAAAAAAAAACCCCAAAACCTTGAGATGAAGTTTTCTGCCATAATTTTTTTTTTTTTCATTGTGCTGATGATTTCAATCATGACTGCAGCAATCATTTGTGTTTTAATCTTGTGATTCAACTCTATCATGGAAGGTAGAGAAGGGAGAACAAAAGGGAAGAAACAGAATTGTGGGGTAAAAACCAAACTGATCAGATTCTCTGCTGGCACGTAATCTTCATAATTAATAACTTGTGCAGGAAAAGTAAAGAGCCACTATTCCAATTAAATAGCACTTTTACTTCTCTTTGCATAGTCACAAATAATTCCAAGAGAAGAAAAGATCTGGAAAAAAGAAGATGACATTTCTATAGAGTTTTGGGATTGTAAGTAACTTTTCATTCAACTCCTCTTCAATAAAGTTTGATTTTAGGATGATCCACAGGTGACAGTTTGTCATGAGCACACTTGTCTTCTGGCATATGAATCACAGAAGCCAAGGACAGACCCCGCTGATTCCAGAATGAACTCGAGGTCTTTTGATCCATATTTTCACATGGATGAAGACATATTTTTATTAGCACAGCGGGTCTTGAAACACAGCACAGTGCAAGCCTCATCTCAGAGCCACATCCACGCTAACACAGCATCTTGCTTTTCTACCCCAAACAGGAGATGAGTATTTTTGTCTTTTTGTTACTCCGATTAGAATGTGCTGGGCTGCTTGTATTTCAGTATTTTCACTAGGTCACTGGCACACCAGTTTCAGTTTGGAATAGCTCCATCTTATTTAACGCGCTCATACAACTGAAAGTAACTTTGAGCTGTGGATTTTCTGTTTCATGTGGTAATTCATGCAGTTAGTAAGTCCCTGCCAATAGCACAAACTCAACTCTTCCAGAGGTAGCCTTTCCTATTGAGAATGACAAAAAACCAGCCAAGCCAACACAATGGATTAGTCAAGACTACGATTAGCAACAAGGGAATCAAACCAGCACAGGGAGAGGAAGGAAATACAAGGGTAAGGAAACACTGGTGGGGCAAAGAATGAGATGAGAGGGGTGAAAAGGGCAGGGAGAGAAACAGGATAAAAGGACAGTACCTCTTGGTAATTCAGTTCAGGAACTGTTGATTACTACTAGTGTAGAGGGCATCAGGAAAGGGAAGGGAAAAACAGCAACCAAAATGATGAAGATATTAAGCATTATATACTTATAGAATTACTGTTTCTTACACAAACATACACATTTCTTCGGTTTTAATGGATAAATGTGGTTCAGCAAAAATTTAAATCTTCACATGGGTCATTTTTCATTCTTAGAAAGGAGACTGTTCAACTGCAGGGTGAAGTAAGCATTCAGCTATTGCAGGGAATGTTTTTCTATGCTATATACTGTCTGGATGAGGGAATGACAAGTTGTATAATAGTTTCTAATGAAGAGAAAACTACAATGTCTCAAAATTAGAAATGATACAGTCTCACAGTTCATAAAAAAACGGCTTGTACCTACAAAATCCAATTATCATGTGAGCGTTCTGAACCAAATGTTTGTGGGAATAAAACAACTGAGAACAAATCATCCAAGAATCTTCACTTCTGAACTGCTTCCTACCAGTTACTTTATTAATTAGCCAGGGTTGTCCCAAAGATGCATCCTGCAAGTCATCATTCCAGTCATCCACTTCATTAACCGCTTGTCTGAATATACTTACAAAGACAGGAGTGCCAGAGACCATATTGAATTATTTTAGAGGGAGTGGAGCTGGAGGGGAGAACAGAAACATCGAGCCTCACCCACCTACATGAATAAATCAGTACTTACTTGGATTTGATGGTGGAACTGCACTTTCTGGGCAACTATTTGCTCCTGACATTGTTTTTCTACCAGTCTCAGTAACTGCAGCCACTTTGTCTATTAAATCACAAAGTAAAATAATTAAAGCACAGTCATATTGCATCTCTTACTTTTTACTCTAGCTACTACATAGTTTTGCAACACATCTCCAGATCAAATGACTTAGAAGTAGGAACAGTTGGCAGAAAAGTACAGTCAGATTTTGGACAGGTTGATTCCAGTTCAATGAATTTTAAAATTGATAGTTAAACATCCCTATGTTCAGTGAACCATTCAATAAGAAACTCTTCCCTTCAACAATCCAGCTCAAGGCCGTGACGCACAAATATTTAGTGAAACAAAAAGATAATATTAAAAAAATGGCATATAGAGGGTTCCTAAAATGAGGTAAAATCTGAATTTTAAAAACTGTTTAATGCTAATGTTTATGGTGCCTGATACTTGAAGTGTAGGACACAGGAGGTAGAACACGTGAGCCTAGACAGAGACACCTATGTTCTTTTCTTGGAGCTGTTAAAGAGCACCCAAATCAAGCATCTCTCAAAGGCAGCTTGATGGACCATAGCCAGAAAACTCAACAATTCTGCAGGAACAAGCCCATGGTGTGGAAACCTGATGTTCCTTATGGAAACTAATAATAATGGCAAAATTTAAAGTTAAAAAGGACAAACAACATTAAAAAAGGTTTGAGAGAATTAGCTCCTTGAGCCTACATCATTATTTTTGTGTTGTTTTTGGAAACAATCATCTATGATCTACACATCTTTCCAAATGGAATAAAGAAACAATTCAACTGAAACAGCCAGTTTTAGAAAGAAAACTTCCAACTTCTAGGATCACTTCAGACCAGTCTGAAGCACTACAATTTTAAAGGCTTCCATTTTCCAGTTAAAAAACTTGCACTCTACGTACTGCAACAACAACAAACCCCCAAAATCCACATCTGTGTTGTAAAACACTAAGACACAAAGCTAAGACATTATAAACGCTCAGATAAAATCCATCCACAATTAGTGCATACATTGTTACAGGGTTTGTCCCATCATGTAGAATAAACACATACACATCTAGATCTTATGGCTCAACTATGTCATTGTTGGATCCGTCTTCCACAATGCAAAGCCGATACATTGATATAATTTATTAAAAAAAAAAACCAAAACAACACTTAACATCAAATACCTCACAGTTCTTCACAATTTCCGTGTCAGCGCTTCCAATGTTTTTGATATCTTGCATAAAGGAGGCCAGCAGCTCAACTGAACCAGTCACTAATGAGGACCTGGTGTTCCCTGAGTAACCAGAAACTCCCCTGGGATTGGATGAGGGACTTCTAGTGAAACATGAGGAAAAATATTTCAATTATTTATTGGGCCAGTTCTCCAACAGAGTGTCCAAAATAATACAGTACATATTCTACACAGCCATAAAAGATTTATATGCTTAATTTACTTGTGACTCTCATCATGCTGAAAAAAACAACCTGTTATGTTCATAAGAATGAGGATGTTTTTCAATAAAATACCCAAGAGCCCACAGCATGCTTCACTCTTCTCTTACCTACTAACAAAACGCAGAAGCTTTCCAAGAAGAGAAATGACATAATCAGCACAGATATTACTGCTCACTAGTACAAACATCAATAAATATAGCTTTTCATCAAACCTATGTGCTTCTTCAGAAGTGCTGAGGTCAGAAGCTTACAGATCTAAGCTTCTGTGTAACAATGATTTATGAAGTCCAAGACTATTGCCTCTTTTGAGAGGTTACACATGCAATAAGCAACTCATCGTTCTCATCTGACGAGGTCAGGCAAGAAGAACCTCTCCCAGTCTGATGCTTAGGCCATTCCTCCATATTTGCCCCTCTTATTCATTTGGAATAACTTGGACAATTAACAGAAAAGCACTTTTGTTTTTCTAAGCTGCTGTTCTCTACAAATCACTTCACATAGTGCGTGATCTTTCCAAAGAATGCTCTCTTACAGTTTGTCCAAGCCAGATTTGCCCTGCCCCTGTTCTAGGGAACACAAGGCAGTGGAAGCCACTATGGTTTTAAGGAAGACTTAACAGTTTTCTCATAAAGAATTACGTAATATAAATATATAAAAATCAAAACTAAAAATATATCGCAGATTATTACACATTACTTAACCTTAGTAACAACATAACTCTAAAAGCATGCTATCAAAACAGAAATAATAAAAATATTTGTTAGGCATTACCTGTTACAATTCACGTTACAGGCAGAGCTGTGGGTATCGGGGCCTGCAGCAGACGAAGGGAGTTCTTGTACAGTATTCACCACATCACAGTTTTCCATATCTTAGTCCCAAGTATGACGTTACCCTAAAGAAATAAACATCACCCTCTTATTTTAAGAAGCCATTTGTTGCTTGAAGAAACAGAATTGGCTTAAGGAAACAGTTGTTTCAGCTAAACCATGCCAGAAAGCGCCAGCATTCCACAACCAGCCTCTCTTCCTCGTCCTGTGCTAGCTACGCTTGCAGGCAGGTGCTATTTAGTCAGCCTTGTACTTGCCGGGACTCCTACAAATCAGAGATTCCTAGCTCTGCATCACACACCTAGACCAGGCTGTAAAGGGGGTGTGAGTCCAAAAACTTCCAGGTACAACAGCGTTGTTGGGGTTTGGTTGGTTGTTTTTGTTTTGTTTTTTAAATCTGAGGCTCCACAGACTGGTTTCAAGACTTCTGTGAAAGGGCGTATGATCAATGTATCTAAATCTGCTGAGCAGGGTCTGCACCTTCACTGGAAGAAACACACCCACCAAAAACCACAACTGAGACCCACCGAGTTAGGCTACAGCTGACAATTCTGCCATTTGTGGGTGTAACAGTTGGCTTTTTTCACAGAACGTTTGGTTTATTATTACTGGATAACATTAATTCAAAAAGCTTTCAAACCGTTTTGAGCTACATTTCTTACCAATTAACACAAAACCCAAACTGTAATCAAACAGGAATCCCACGGCAGATAAAAAGAGCAGCTGGTTAACTGGAAGCATCATCAATAAATAAACACAAAATACTTGTGCGATGGTCTTACAGCACTCAAAGCAGCAATTTGCCAGAACGGCTGTAGAGAGACTAAAATATTCTTCCAGTTCCCATACTTTCACTAAGAAACATTTGAAATACATTAATTAATTAGTTCTTCCGTAGTGCTTATTTCAGCATGTTCTACACCCTGGTGAATTCATCCTATGTCCTATCACTAAAGAACAACCCCTATGATCATTTCACGGATGAAGAACAAAAAGGGACATTAAGAAATATCGTCCTTAGAGTCTGTGATAATACTAAATATAAATCCCTGCTACCTTAAAGCACAACCATTCTTCCTCACCAAGCTTACAAGGACATGAGACTGGCTTTTACAGATTAAGTTTTCATTGTTTGTAAGTACACAGAGATGTATCTCTAAAAGATAAGTTTCAGAAGTATATTTAAAAAAGAAAGATTCCACTAGAAGAAAACCAATGGACAACCGTCAGACTTTTCCCTGTTTTACTGGAGCCTGCTTGGCTTTAGAGGAAATGTTTTTCAGGTACTCACTCAAGATATCTCCTTTGGGTAGGGCTGAAAATGCCATAATTGGAAGAAAGTTATGGCAGATACACATATCCCTTTGGCACAGCTTGTCAGGATAAACGACAAAAGGAAAAAAAAAAAGCCTTTCTTCTTTTTCTAGTGATCAGAACTCTGAAAATCTTGAAGGTTATCACCTAACAGATAAAGCAGAAGCTGCAAGTGTCTCTGGAGCAGCTGGATGGCACTGGTGGGGGCTACATCCCATCTCCCCAGGATGAAATCATGGGTGGCCTATCTCAGCAGCACAGCAGATGGGTGGGACTAAGCTGTGACACAGGCTCGTTTCATAACCTCATTAGAAGTCTGCTCGCAATAAAAAAAAATATTAAGTGAGCTATAACTGGGCTGAGGAACAGCTAAGCTGTCATTTATTGTTTCCATAGCACAGAACAATCCTTATACGGCCAGGTTCCTACATAAAGGAGTGGGATTTAAAAAAAAAAAGAACCGCAAGCTATTTTGACTCATATGTATCATTGTTGCTTGTCGATGCAAACACTCGGGCCGGCACAGACTCGGAGCCCGCGGTTCTGCATCCAGCTCTGCCTGATCCGACCGCTGCTGTTCCTGGCAGCTCGCTGAGGGCTGACAGGGCGCCTCGGTCCCCGCTTCCCCTCCCGCCACCGGGCCCCCATCTCCCCGGCCTCCCAAGGACTTCCCGAGGGACCCTCAGAAGGGACGAGCCTCTGGGTTCTAAAGGCCCTCTCAGGGAACGGCCTCGGCCCAAAGCTGAGCCCCCTCTAGGGACCCCCTCCCCTCAGAAGGGGCCCCCTCCCGCCATGTCTGTCCCCTCAGGGTCGCCTCCCCCCAGTTAGTGCCGTCCTTCCCAACTCTACGTCGTTGTCCCCCGGCTCCCCTCCTCTCAAAAGTGACCCGACCCGGCCCCTCGGGCTCCCGCCACACAAGTCCCCCCTCACCCCAGCTCTGCCCCCAGGTCCCTCCCCTCAGGGGTGACCCCCTCCCCCAACTCTGCCCCCTCCGAGATTCCACCTCCCCTCAGGGCAAGCCCCGCCCCCGCGCTCCCATTGGCCAGCTGCCCCTCGCGCTCCGGGATGTTGACAGCGGCACCGTCTCGGATTGGCTGGCGGGCCTGCCACTCGTCGGGGAAAGGGGCGGGCCGGTGCTGTGGAGGCGGCCTCGCGGCGCTGGGACGCGGCCAAGCGCAGCGGCGCTGTCGGCTCCGGCCCTGCCCGTTCCCCCGGGGCTCGCCCGGTTCCTACCCGCATCTCCGGGAGCCCACGGGGAGCCGTCCGCAGCGGCCCGAGAGCTGCCTCCTCCAGCGACCGTTAGGCGATAAACAGGCGCGGCCCGCCGCCTCCTTCCCGGAGATTGGCGGCCGGACTTTCGAACGTGGTGAGGCAGAGGGCGCTCCAGAAGGAGCCCAGCTCAGCGATTGGCCGCCTTGACCGCGCGCCAGGCCGCGCCTTCTGCTCTGATTCGCTTCGTGGAGAAATACGCGCCAGGCCGCGAGGAGATTGGCTGGCGCGGCTGCGCGCCGCGCGGCTTCCTAGAACCTGATTGGCAGTTGAGGGACGGCGTTTTGCGTAAGCCCGCCCTCCTCGAAGCGATTGGCTGCCCAGGTGTCAATTAGCCTGGCGGTGACGCCCTCCTTCACGGGGGCGCGTGCGCAGAAAGCGCCCGGAAGTGGGCGGGGCTGCGTGAGGGGCGGGCGCGTGCAGGGGGCGGTGGCGCCGGCGCCGGGGCCCTGAGGTGAGAGATGGCGGCGGGGCCGGGGCGGGCCCGGGGGCTGCTCCACCGGGGTAGGGCTGCGGCGAGGCCCGGTTCATGACTGCAGCCGGGGGCGGCGGTGGCAGCGGCAGGCCTGGCAGGGCCGGGGTCGTGGCGTAGAGGCCGCGAAGCCGCCGGTCTCGGGCGAGGTTTGCAGCAAAAGGGGTCTTTTATTTCATTTCAGAGAGTTTCATCCGCTCTCAAGGTATTTTTGCATTGTGAGGCAGCTTTAAATGGGCAGCGTCCGGATTAAACCTGCTGTTGAGTAAAAGCTCGCTTCAGGTTGTAGTTGTGCTGTCTTTTAATGTTTTTTTTTTCAGGGAAAAAGGAAACATTACTGCCTTCTAGTGCCACCACATGGACAGCTTTGCTTGCTAATAAAAGCTTTAACACTATTTTAACAGTTAGTTCAGCTTTTAGGGAGTAGTTGAAAATTGGCGGTCTGCTTACTCGCAGATTCTTTTTCCTCCATCTGCTGGACAACTCAGAAAGTCGTGAGAGTAGAGCAGGGGGGCGAGCTTGTTAAGAGGAGCCGAGACATTATTAGGCCAGTTCATAATGTAAATTTGCTGCTTCTTCCAGCAGTTTTTTCTGTAATTTAGAGCAGGATTCCTGCCCCCTCACCTGTCCTCCTTTGATGTAGTTCAAGCGTGTGTTGACATGTTAACTGCAGTTGCTGTTGCCAGCAAGACCCAACCTGGGCACAAGCGGAGTGTCCACAAAGGCTTCTCAGTCAGATTGCAAAGACAGAAATACCTTCTCTTTCCTCTCCTTTTTTTGGGGATATCTTTGGTAAAGTGTTGGTAGGAGTACTAATTTATTTACTGTTTTCCAGATCCCTTTCAACAACAAAATAAGCACCTTGACTATTTTAGGACACCTGATTGCAATGAGAACTGAAATTCCTAGAATCATAGAACCGTTTGGGTTGGAAAAGACCTTTAAAATCATTGAGTCCAGCCACTGCCATTTGGAGTGGTAAATATTTCAAGGCCTATGAAACCAGTTCAAACATCCTTGAAAACAAATCTGGGTATCAGAGTATCGCTGAAGACATGCAGCTAAACTGAATCAGCTTAAAACAAAGATTCTCATTTGAACTCCGTTCCCCACTTCTCTTTCAGGTTCTGTTGCAGAGAGACTTGTGTCCTCGTTTCTGTATGAATGTTCCAAGTTTATTTCACTTTGCATTATTACTGAGAGAAGTACGAACGCCATCATGGAGACCATGGGTTCTGAGGAAGCAGCTGTTTTCTCTGCCCAGAGCGCCCTTACTTCAGGCAGCAGGAAAGAAAAAATCTTTCAACCTCATCGGACTAAGTGAGGCAGAATTAGAAGAACAGTTTGTAAGAGGCGATGGCCCAGGAGGTCAAGCCACAAATAAGACAAACAACTGCGTTGTCTTGAAGCATATTCCATCTGGGATTGTAGTGAAGGTAATTCTCTTTTATTTCAGTAAGTCACCAGTCGCATCATGTCTCCCAAGCCCCCTTTCATTGTAAAGCACAATCACAAGTGCCAATGTCATGGAGGAAAAGTTTCTCTGTACAGGATCTCAGGCGGAAGCGTTCTGGCTATCAGTAGATAAATAAACTTGGGATCGCAGCTGATGTTCTGCAGGGCAAAGCCAGGAATTCTTCTGTAGTTTTCAGTAAAATATGTCCTCATTGTAGCTGCGTTTCAGTGGCAGCTGCCACCTTCCTACCCCTCCTGTCGGCTAGTTAGAATGTCTTCCTTAACCAGTTGATGATACTCCCTTTGCAGACTCTAAGTATTACTCTTACCTACTTCTAGCGGATTAATACTTTGAAATTCATCTTTGCTTCCTCATCACAAGGGGAAGACAGAGTTAAGTTAAACTCAGAAGAAGCTTTCCAAGGTAATATGGAAGCATTAAAGATTAATGCAAAATTAATCACCAGTTACAATAGCAAATAATTATTGGGCAGCCTCTCCAAAATGTATCTCCTGGACACAAAAGTCCCAGCAGTTCTTGGCAGGAGGATGCTTTTGGCTTGGGGGGGAGGTGACTTTCTGTACTGCAATGGCAGGAATATGTAGACTGCAATGGACAGCAGAAGAATAAACCGGTTAAAGTTCCAGTAAAAATGTTCTATTGTATTTCTTCAGTGTCATCAAACAAGATCAGTGGAGCAGAACCGAAAGCTAGCCAGAGAAATCCTTCAGGAAAAAGTTGACCTTTTCTACAAAGGTGAAGACAGTGATGTTTTTAAAGAGAAGAAAGCATCCGAGAAGAAGAAGCAGGAGAAAAAAAGAAGAGCAAAGGAAAACCTAGAAAGGAAAAAGCGTTTGAAAGAGATGCAGCAATTGGATAAGGAATAAATGTGTGAAATACTGACTGGCCCTTGTAGGGTAAGGGAAGTGCTGGTCATTAGATCTACGGACAGATTTCAAATGAACAGATGATGTAGGGCCATAAGCACAACTGCAATACTGAGCAGTGCCCCGCCGTTACTCTAAAATAAAACAATTTTTACAATAAAAGCAGTCACGTGTTCCTTCTCCTCTCTGCCATCATCTCGTTAATCACATTTAGCAATCGGTTCTTCTGCCAAGTTCAGAAGATGATAAACCAACCCTCGTTAAAAAGGAACTACAAATGTTCTGCCATTGTTAATAGACAAAAAAATCCAACAGATCTCCTTCTGCCCAGAGGACACCTTATGATGCTTTGTAGGACTCCCAATACGTAAGAACAGCCCTGGAAGGTTCTAACTTTCCATCCTTACTCAGGCAACGCCTCTGCTGACATAAATCCTTTGCAAACAGTGACCAGGGTTAGATACTGGTTCTGATGGTGTGAACAGACATGCTGATAGAAGAGACACCAGGCCCTGGTTGTCTCCTTCTGGCCTGCTCCGTTCTGACTGAAATTCAAACAGGCTTCACAAATCTTACCAGGAGCGGTGACGAGCACTGGAGAAGGCACTCCTGCAATCGCAGGCTGGTCAGTCGTCTTCTTCCAGCTCAAAGGTAAAATTGGGTCGTTACAGATAAAGAACGACACATGCTGGAAGCTGCCTCCCAAGGCAATAGAATCCAATCCATCCAAGCTGTGAAGTAATTAATTTTGCCTCTGAATACTTTAAGTATCCATAGCTCTGTATATATTAGATATCCCAGCTCTCCAGGTTACTTTGAAGCCACCAGTGAAGTGTACTTGCCTGTTTTAATCCTGATAACGACTCTTAACTGCTTAATCAGAGCTTCTCTTTAATTTTTGGACAGTAGTGAGTTTTGGCCTTCATCAGTGAAGGGAGAGTGCTTCAAGAACGGAAGCCACAGTATGTATTTTGAAAGCAAGCAGGAACTGTACCGCCTTTTTACAGAGGTCGACTGCACCCGGCCTGTGCCACGGATGGAATCTCAGCGGCGATCTGTGGGTCCGTTCCCTCCTCTGGTCCTGAACTTGAGCCTCCTGCGTGAAGGTGAAATCTTTATCTCTTGAGAGTTCTTGTATCAATCTGATTAAAGTGACTGTAGTTTTAATACAAACTGTTAATGAAAATAAGCTTTATTACGTCAAGTAATAAATACATACAAAGATGCAAATAACAGTTTTAGTAATTTATCCAGAATTTTCTTTCTTTTTTTTTTTGGCAAACTTTAAACTGAAATCTCCAGCCTTTAATGTAGAAATTAGCTTTCCAGGACCTTGTTATTATTTAATAGGTTTCCCTATTTTCCATATAACTCATGCACTTTAAATGGACTTCAAAGCACTAACAGTCATGCAAATGTTTATGCAAAATGAACAAAAAAAGGAAAAATAAGAGAAGGGGAAGGTTATTTCTAAGCAGGGTCTATGCTGTATGACAAATTGTGACTTAGCAGACTACTAGGTACAGCATGCTATTCTGCATTTATTAACAAAAATCCTTAGAGCTTATGTCAAACCTTGAAAGATTGACAGTTTGGGGTTAAGTGAATATAGTCAAAGGAAGAAAAAAAACAGAATGAGGCTGTGGCTGGATAAGAAGAGAACTGAAATATAGCCTGGGAGAGAATGAGCATTCCTCTGCATGCAGGTCAGCTTTCATGTTTTAGAAACGTTTCAGGGAGTTTTAACGTCTTTACAAAATGCAAACCCTCAGTACGTTGAAAAATCCTTGTTTTCTCATTCTTAACTATACATTTTTGTAAGGGCAAACCAAGAAAGGTAAAACATTCAAAATAAAGGAATTTGTCTGAATGTTTCAAGAGTCAAAAGGAGTTAAGTGTTACTTTTTCTTCATTAAGCGATGGAAAATCTTGCAACGGAATGAGCAGGCTAGGATCTTGCATTTCGTTCCGTCTCAGCCAAGCATTCCCGAACTAATCCTCTAGCATGAATGATGCCTGCAAAAGAATTGGACATATTTTAAATCATCTCATTCAGGTCACACTTGCAGTGACAGGCCAGAGCAAGGTTTATGTATTTCTGTCCCGAGTTGCCAAGGCTACCGCAGCACGCCTCGGAAAAGGGGAAGATCCACCGCTTCCCAAACATCAGCTGCTGCTGAACAAGTTTGCTTTGTCAAACTGGCTTTGTAAATGGAAAAGGGACCACAGGAGGAATCGGAGCATGGTAAGATGTGTAGATCTGCAGTGACAAGTCTGTCTTAATGTGCAGAGCAGGTCTATTTAAAATGAGAGACTTAAGAGAATGGGGAAAAAAAAAAATCTTAACTACCAGTGAGTTCTTTTGCTACAGTGGGGAGAAAAAAAATACCGAGTTATTTGGGGGGTCATTTTAGCAAGCTCTAAAAAATCCTCATACCTTGGGATAGCTCTCCGAGAGGATGCATCAAAATCTAAGCCTTCATAACACTGCTTAAACATAAGTTCTATCTCTTATAAGAGTAATTTTTTTATGGTGTGTGCAAAAAGTTACCTCCTAATGCTGGCTCAGTTCCCAGTGTAAATCATCACCACTTTACATGCTGCCATATCAACTCTGATCCGATAAGACATAATGTGGAATTTTCCACTACAAGTCCTGTTGCCTTGAGTTCCAGCAATCTGGACCTTGATTTTTAATCCTGGAACTAAATCTAGATTCATGTTCCCAGAGCTGCTGAAAGAACAGAGCTTGAGATAGACTTTAAAATGAGAGACGGGCAGATTTTTCTACAACAAACGAGGTTGTATTTTACTGACAGAACAAGATAGAAGGCAATTTCTCTGCTCAATCATGCTCCTTAACAAGGCGGAGAAAGGACAATAAAGCAATAGATGAGGTTTAATCTCTATTTAGAGATAAGAGATTCTGTTTCTAGAAGGCTGCTACCCCAGATTAGAGCAACAGCCTTTACATCCAAGGATGACTTGGGACTTGGCAGGTGCAAGGCTCTGCAGAGGGTTCAACTGACACAGACAAGCCAAGCTGCATCTGGCAGCTGTGGGATGCAGAGCTGGGGACTCAGAGCAGCGCATCAGACCTGGATCTGGTGGCAGGACGCCCAGTTTATGCAGCAGAACTACCCTGAATTATGTAGAACACCGGGAATTTGGCCAGTTTTAGAGGTCAGTAGCCTCAGTGCTTAGGTGCAGGTGGAGCTGGGGACAGGGACTTTTTTCAGGAATAACCTCTGCGTGGCCATGGAGGCCGCAGTCACCTGCTTGCCCTCAATCACTTCGGCTCTCACACTTGCACATGCTCCTTCAGCCATTACTCTCCCAAAATGGAAAGAGAGGTATGTTTGTGACCAAAAGATGGCAGCAAAAGGTATTTATCTGGGATTCTTTGTAACGCTGGCAAGTCACAGTGGCAGCGCTGAGTCCTAAACCTGCATCAGCCGACAAACGAAATACTGCAAGAAGCAGCAAAACAACTTCTCCTCCCCGAACTGAGAACGTCTGCATCTCTCCAGCCTCTCTCAAGTTGTCCCCATTAGCCTATTGCCATTCATGATCTATTAATACTGACTCAGGCAATGCAATAAAGAGAGACTCCAGCAACATTGATTTTAGCTGGGCCAGATTCCACTTACCACTCATCAGCAGACTTTATGGCATCCTTTCCCAGAACAGCTACTAGTCATTTTATTGCATGTCACGGCAGATATATTGCTCTCCCATAATGGTTGAGCTTTAAATAAAGCTTTGTAGTCTTGGGTAAATGCAAGAAGGATTTGCAAGGTGGTGAAGTTAGTCTGTTACAATAACATTCCCATTCCGGGCTGAATGTACGAGCCAAACCCAGCCGAAGGGCCAAGGAAAGGGAGGAAAAGGCAACTACGTTATACTGGCAAAGGACAGAACTGCCAG